>NQII01001408.1:206969-251671 GCA_002778355.1 Clitarchus hookeri
TGTAGCAATTCCGATCAATACTGATGATCTTGCCTTCGATGTACGGGAATTTATCGATAGTCACTAACAATCGATTGTAAATAGACAACTACTATCGATTCATCAAAATACTCGCATTTTGGGTTTATAGAATGAAATGTTTTTTCGCTGGCATCGCATATTCTTTTGTGTGAAATTCTCAAGATTAAAAACTTTACGCTTGTGGAATATCCATTAATAATATATACATTACATGACTTTTATAATGGGTAAGTGTATGTACGAACACATGTACACGCACAGTGAAACGTAAACATTGCATGTAAACATTGCCATGTGACCTGTCACATGGCAATGTTTGTTTACTTTTGGCAGAAGGATACGAAATGGGCTTGAAAGTAGATCTTTAGCAGGGCTTCAAGAAAGTCTCTTCCAGTCGTGAACCGACTATAGTAATCAATACTTCTGGTAGGTCTGCAGACTACTAGCGCTGTTAGTTCATGTTCCACTGTAGTGTTGCCAGTCTTGCTGTTTCAAAAACATTTTTCCAGAAATTATATATATATATATTTATTTATTTATTTATTTATTTATTTATTTATTATAAGTATGCGATTATATTTCGACCCTGCCTTTTGATTTGCCAGATTCTGAAAAAAGTACTAAATTATTATTTTCAGGTTTTTACGGTAAATTACAGTAAAAGGAATTTCTCCCCAAAAATGTTTCCCTCATTCAACTATGGTAAATTGAGATTTCAGACATTAATTAAAGCTTTTATAGTATTCAACCTTTTAGTACTTATTAGAAGTCGTGGAGCATATTTACAACTATGGAATTCTCTGTGAAGTACATAATATAAAGCAGTGCTGTGTTAGAAATTACAGTCTGTGTAGTGCTATAATGTGTTATGCATTTATGCATTTTTATTTATTCGTGCTGTGTATTGTTGGTTACCTGTATCTCATTGTGGATGAAACTGTTTCAGTATCAGCCCAGGTGAACAGTGCGACAAAAAAATGCAAAATTCAAAGTGCTACATCATCTCGTGCAAGCAGCATAACATGCCTGGCTTTCCAAGATGCATGTACTCTTATCTCATGTGGAGCTGGCGATGGGTGAGAAGAATTGTACATTTTTGCCATCTGGTAATTTTTGCTTTTGAGATGGTACATATTTTGAATGAAACAAAAGTTTCTGCCAGTTGTGACAGATCTCTGCTACATTATTATGAACTGTGATATCCAAGAACAAGGAATCAGCAGGAAAAGGTAGTCCATGTTAATAGGCAGGCATTTCATTCTGCCCCAGTTATACAATGTGTTTTACCTGTTCTCATTATTGAATTTTACTGCTGTTTTTCTCTGTTCATCATAGGACTTTGTTATGGAAAATTATGCAATATAATTCTTACAAACAATAGAATAGTCATCAAGTTAAAACACTTACTTAAAATAATTTATTTTATTCTCTATTTTCTTACTTTTATGCGGGGTGTCTAATGTCTGACTTAACAGAATACTTTTGTAATCAATTTCCTTTTCAGCATAGTAGTACAGTATATACTTGTGGAAGTGCCCATATTTTTAGATGTTAAAAATTAGCGCAAGGCATTAACACAGAATATATTGTTACACACTTGTTGCTTTTTTCCACATGAGCGAGTGGAAGTGAAGGACAGAGCAGTTACATGATAGCAGCGGCAAACCACAAGGGATATTTTGAATTACAGATTTGCGCTACAGCAAGCACCACATATCTATTACCAAAAAGCGAGCTGACACGATAATCGTTTTGTGGCCCCCGCTGACCTTGGTTATATTGAGTTTCTGCATTTATCCAAAGAATTTTTAATGGTTGACTGCCCTAGTTTCTCTTAACATTACTCTGGGTGCGTCAAACTTTCCAGGTCAAGCAAGGCCAGTAGAGTATAAATAGTGGGACGGACCTCCGGGTCGGGAGTTGTTGTTGTTGAATGGATAAGTGGCAGGAGTTTCAGCGATAGACGACGAGCGACGAGAGAAGTGACCAGCAGAAGGGAACTCTGCTACTGCGAGTATCAACAGTAAAGAGTGCGGCTGGCAGGCTGAACTATTGGACTAGATGCGTGAGTGAAAGACATTACAAATGATGGCGATAGACCGACTGAACGTGTGTTAATGATGANACTATTGGACTAGATGCGTGAGTGAAAGACATTACAAATGATGGCGATAGACCGACTGAACGTGTGTTAATGATGAGTATGAGTTAATTGACTATAATGAAACAGAGATATTAAGAAGGGCGTTGATTAGAGTTGAAATAGAACTGCGCACACTAAGAAATAAAGAGTAATAGTGGAGATAGATAATTTAATGCTGTAAATAATAGCTGTGTGAATAAATTTGAAATCAAATTTAGTTATTTTATTTTTAACAAGACTTCCATCCCTCACGAACTCAGATACGCCCCACAGGCATCTTGTAACAATATGTAAAAAAATAACTATAATGCAGTGTTTACTTAACACTGATGTTAAGAACCGTTGATCACCACTAACCACCTAATTATCAAAGAAGCCTCGCAACACTATATTTATTTTAAAGTTAAGTAAATAAAACTACATNCACCACTAACCACCTAATTATCAAAGAAGCCTCGCAACACTATATTTATTTTAAAGTTAAGTAAATAAAACTACAGCCAGTAAAGTCTGCTTTTTTTATTTACTGCTGGTCTGATGCTGTCAAATCCTGTAATGGCTTGTGAGGTAACAAAGAAGTGGGAGCAAACTTAAAAAAGAGAGAAAGGAACAAAAGTCACGNAAATCCTGTAATGGCTTGTGAGGTAACAAAGAAGTGGGAGCAAACTTAAAAAAGAGAGAAAGGAACAAAAGTCACGTGTTAGTGAGAGTACAGGTGGTACTGTATTTACTCGTATGATTCCACCGTCTGTGAGGTAGAACAGTGGAAGGGAAAAGTCGCTTGGACAAAGTATTGGTTAATGCAACGGTGGCAGTGACAAGAGACGTCAGCTGGAAATGTAATATGGGTCATTTGTCTTCCCATGCTGGATAAATATATCTTCCCCCTTTGTGTTAACGAAACCTGTCCCCAAGTCATGGTAGCTGGCATGAGTGGCAAATGAAAAGGATGGGTAAGGAAGAACTGGTTTATTGTTCCTAGCTGGATGATTGGTGTAGCAGTGCTGTTGCCATATTCTTAGTTGCCAGTTCTCTGTACTTGTTGCCTGGCTGTCCACTGAAGTCTGGCTGACCTAGACGGCTTGTTCTCAGCAATTGTACATTGTATTTAATTGACTCATCACTGCACAATAATAAATTGCAGTGAAACCTGTTATTTGTGTTCTCAGTATTTGTTTTCCTGCGGTTTGCACCATTTTATTCAGGTCCCGTTTATGTGCCATAAGAAGTAATGTAACACTTTCCCTCAAATTGCATCACAAAATTTGTTATATTCCTGCTATTATCGCCTTTCAAAACACGTACAAACAGTTTATTTGTGTTACATCTTTTTTTCCTCCGTCACAGAAAACAACCACAAGCTCNCCTTTCAAAACACGTACAAACAGTTTATTTGTGTTACATCTTTTTTTCCTCCGTCACAGAAAACAACCACAAGCTCGTAAACCGTTGTGCTGAAATTAATTTTTGAATTGCGTATGAGATGTTCAATGGAGTAACATCTGGCAACTCAGTGCACGTGTGAACACTACATTGTGTGCCTGGAACGTACCTAAAAGCAAAATATTTATCCTTTCAAAAACACAAGTGGTTACACTGCGACTGTTGTATCCACTCAACAAAATTGCTTTCTCTTAACCTGTGTCTTTTATTCTATGGAGATTTCCTACGATAGAGGTTAACGTGTATCTAGCCGATTTCTGGTAAATAAATATGTCTGTAGTATGTTTTTTTAACATAATATCTGACCTACTCTTTTTTTAAATTTACTAACTTTGAAAAGTAATGGAGAATGAAAGAGTGCAAAAACAATTTTGGTTGCAGATAAACTAAAAATAATAATAAAATTTGACAAGATACACTTATTTATCTCNTAATAGTAATGGTTGATAATTTTCTAGGCTAGGATGTTCAACTAAATCACTCATAAATAGTTTTTTTTTTTTTTTTTTTTTTTCTGGATTTCCATAGCAAATATCTTCTAACTTTCTTTTCATACTATCTATGTGTTTCTTCTGAGCTACTGCGTTTTAAATATTTCTCATTAAAGACTGCTTTGCAGCTTTTAATTCTTCGCGGGACTTATTGANTTATTGATCTGTTTATCAACTTCAACATGGCTTGGCATGGTATCTCTAGCAGAGTACAAAGCATTCAGATTTTTTTCCAGAAGATCAATCTTTTTTTTCATAGCTTATTGAGAAGGCGTTGCTCTCGACTGTTTTTCCTCATTTTCTATGTTTTCGTATTGCTGTTGTGATTCTACTCTGAGTTTAGTGTCGTTCTCTTCCTGTTCAGTCGAACCTGAAGCTGTCTGTACAATTTGTTTATTTTCTGCAGCTTTACAGGTGTTCGTTGCCTAAAAAATAAAACATGTTAATGATTGTCTTAAACTATTCATATATTTATTTTAGACACTCTTTTCCCCCAACATATTGAGAACGGCATGATGTAGAATTGGCAGTCAATATTTTTTTATCATCATCATCGTCAGCTTGTAATCGACCCACTACTGGGTATAGAATATTTTTATGGCTAAGATTATTTAAATATATTTGTTAGTGTTACTCTCACAAACATTATGTTTTCATATTATCGCAAACATCCTTTTAACCTCTAAAACTCTAAAAACATCTATCCTAAAAGTGCCGGCGGCGCAACTAGTTAATAGCAAACAAAAGGCTCAACTTACCTGGGAAAAATAGCTTAAGAGACTCGATTTATTCCTAGTCACTGCTTGTAATTCTTCTGCAATTCTCTTAGACACAATAATATTGAGTTCCTTGTCGAACTTCGCTTGTATCTTATAACTACGCCACACTTCATTAACTAATCTCTGTACATTTTGTAAATTTGAGTTTGTGCAAGATTTTTTAAAACTTTTGAATAATTTTTGGTATAACTTGGATTTGTCTATATTAGACAACATTTTAAACCATTTCAACAGTGGCGAAAATGGATCAATGGTAAAAGAAACATTAACTTAGAACATGTCAAATCCAATGATACCGAACCAAGCCAGAGATCAAACAAATTTAGACAAGTGAATAGCGCGCTTGGTAATTCCCCTTCTTTGGTTCTCTCTAACTTAACCATAAAACCCTCGCGTGAGAGCGAGTATTACTCCCCGGTATTACTCGGGATTCCCCAAAATAATTTATATTGCTATAAGCAATATTTTGGGGAATCCCGAGTAATACAAGCACTTATATTTCGGGAAATCCCTGAACATACTTTTCGCTTTCGAGAATAGACAAGTAGGGTTGCCATATGTGTTCAAATTAGAATCTACTAAATTTTGCAGAAAAATAAAATAAGTATTGCTGACGTAATCACCATCCAGACCCCCGCCCCCATGTCATCAAAAATAAGCAAGCAAAGACACCCCCTCCCCCTCTAGGTGCTTACGTAATACTTGAATGGCCCCTAATTTATTTTGTGTGTGGGTTGAAGATTGATGTTATACAGTATTTGTAATTGTATTTTAAATCTTTTATAACTGGAAAGTGTTTACTGCAAGAGATACAGGAAATGGTGTAAGGGCCAAAAGAGCATCTTGGCACAAACGTTTTACATGTTGGGATCCTTGTGCAAAATTTTCCACGAAATATCTTTGTCAAAGCTCACAGCTTCAGCTATCATTTTGACCGTGTGTTGGTGATCTTAATCTGGCTAATTTCTTCAACAGTTTGTTCGGTTCTTGAAGTAAAGGGTTATCTACGATGAGTGGCGGTGCGTGAGGTCATGCTCTCGGGCTCTAGCACTAACAAAATTTTCACACATTTTGCTGAATATTTCATTGAATAAAATTTTTAATATGAAGTGTTATTGACTTGAAGTGGATGCCATTTTCCTTTATCAATACAATATTACTTGATTAGAGCACAATTTTGTTGCCAGAGATAATTTTTTTCCAGGTTTTTAGCTTTGCGCGCACTGCCTCAGTGCTCTACTGCAGCTCATCACTGCTGCCGCTCCTCCAGCCAGTTCCTCGTGCTGGCTGGGGCTGCAGAGAAACACAGGAATCTCGCCCTTATCTGTGTCTGCTCCGTGCTCCCACAGCTTCTGGATGAAGGCGGTAAACTCGACAGTGCTGCGTGCTCACTTCGCACGGCCGAAAAATGTTTAAACTAAACTCGTTGCCACTCAAAAACCATCCACTCAAATAATTTCAAAATTTACTTGCAAATCACTTATATTTTATAACCATGACACAATTATCATCTTTTCGTTACTGCATATGTTTTCAATGTAAAGAATGGTAAAACAGTGCTCTGTTTTGATTATTTTTTTGGGCGTGCACACGAAAAAAAGTAGCAAGTGAGAGACACTTTTGTTTTAAGAGATAGATGAGTGATGTGAGTATGAAATTAAAATTAAAGACCAAAGTTTATTTATATGTACCTCTTAAACCATTACCTCTCACTATTTCCTTTTTTACGGTGTGTAGAACTTCGAAAATATTTTAACTGTATACAAGAGGGGCAACTATGAACTTTCTGCTTTCTGTTATCTTCCCTGCACTTCTCTAATACTGTATCTGCATACAGTTAAAATAATATTACTAATTATTGGTTGACATGTGTTAACTCTGTATTAAATATTATTATTAAAAGCAAGAATCACAAAGACGACATACAGTGGAACCGCATTATAAAGATAGTCGACAATGGCAAAATAAATTATCACTATAGTGAGTTATCATTATAACAAAATTTACCGTGCCCCATAATTTTTTTTATTGTATTTGCCCTTTTAGATCCTGTGTTTGAACCAGCAGACGCAACATTGCTTTCTCCTCCATTGTTCTTCCCTTCTCCAAAATTTTCTGGCTGCGGGAGGGAGTTAGTGGCCTACCAATCAGTGCATTACTTCACTCCTTGTCTCTCTCTTTCACCTACCTCTTCTTCTCCTGTCTTGCCCCCTACTTGAGTCCTCCAAACCTTCTTTGTTTCCCTATAAGGCAGGGGATAGTCAACCTCTCAGGTTGAGAAGGGAAGAGGCGGCACGTTTTTTTGAGGGGTGACATTCAAGGACGGCAAAAAAAACAAGTGCGTCACTGCAAGTGACACTATAAGCAGGAAAACACTATGAGGGAAACACAAAAATTCAAGAANCGACAATGGCAAAATAAATTATCACTATAGTGAGTTATCATTATAACAAAATTTACCGTGCCCCATAATTTTTTTAATTGTATTTGCCCTTTTAGATCCTGTGTTTGAACCAGCAGACGCAACGTTGCTTTCTCCTCCATTGTTCTTCCCTTCTCCAAAATTTTCTGGCTGCGGGAGGGAGTTAGTGGCCTACCAATCAGTGCATTACTTCACTCCTTGTCTCTCTCTTTCACCTACCTCTTCTTCTCCTGTCTTGCCCCCTACTTGATTCCTCCAAACCTTCTTTGTTTCCCTATAAGGCAGGGGATAGTCAACCTCTCAGGTTGAGAAGGGAAGAGGCGGCACGTTTTTTTGAGGGGTGACATTCAAGGACGGCAAAAAAAAACAAGTGCGTCACTGCAAGTGACACTATAAGCAGGAAAACACTATGAGGGAAACACAAAAATTCAAGAATCTGGACACCAAAACAATTTTTTTTTAAATACTAAATCTTTTATGAAATATAATCTCCTGATTGCACATGTCAAAATTAGAAAGACAGAAAATGCACACTGTGTTTTTGTTGTGGTCAGTCACCCTCCTATTAAACAGCCTTCTACTGGTGTGTCAGGCATGACGTCTTGTTTGCCTAACAAAAGAGAGAGGGAGAAAGAGAAAGAAAGAGAGAAAGGAAAGCGTGCTGCTGAAAAAACATTCATTCCCTCCCCTTGCTGGCGGATTATCTCAGCAGGGTGGAGCTTGGGATAAAAACTACAAACTTTGTTTGAATTACAGTGTAAGTTGAGCATCTTTTCCAGGGTTGTTTTCCTTTCCCATGGTTCTTCCTTCCACGGGAAAAATTTCAAAAGGCGGCACAACATGTGAATATGTAATTAAATACTTTCAGTTAAGAATTGAAGTTATGTGAAATGGCTCGGAGACAAGAAATAAATTACTGAATCAGAAACAGTTTGCATTATTTGCGGGAAAATGAAAACATTATTTTCGGGAATGTTTGTTATTGTTCTTATGGAGAAACATTCGGGACCAGAAAAATCATGCATTTTAGACGGGAAAACCCTTTAAACGGAAACTTATAAGCGGGTTCTACTGTATCATAAACAATGTAGCATTGTCTAGCAACTGTCAAGACGTAATCATGCTTTTCTCCTTGCACGCCTTGCACGTGGTGATGCGATGACCTTGCAAGCAGCAGTCTTCCTACCCCAACAACATAAAAGGAGCTGTAGGCTGCTGGCATATAGCTGCCACCATTCCCTTCCCCACCATCTACACTTTTTCCAGCTTACCCCTCTTTTCTTGGCCAAGATTAACTCTACTTCCATTTTTACCTCTCTCCCTTGATATATCCCTCACAACACCTGCCCGTTCCTCTTATCTAACTCCGGCCGACGCGAGTGTCACCGTGCGACACAGACTAACAAAGGTTGGCTCGCGCGTGGCAAGTGGGTAAATGTCACTTGCGATACAACGTGTTTAAACATTTAAAAAATACGGGTTTACAAATGTTCATATCGCTATAGCGAAAGGCTTCATTAACAGATTTGCGTTATAAACGAAACAATTACCTTTCAAATGATAGGGAAAATGACGTTGCATTTAAAAACTATCGCAATAGTGGACATGACGCTATAGGCCATACTCGTTATAACGCGGTTCCACTGTAGTAAGTATATTTCATTACTGCAATACACAAGTTACTTTCAATTCCAAATTACACTTGCCTCACCCAATCATATTCACAATTCTCAGTTTAGAAAGCTCAGATATGTCATAGTTTGTGATAATAGTTGTCAGTTTACAAACAAGTCATACTATGCGTGCACATATGCCTAATTAATTCTTGCACATAAAATATTGTTAACAGAGATGTTTTCTATATTTTAAACATTTTGATCCATTACAGATTATAACAACGCTGTTACCCATTTGCATTTGATGAGTGATGAAATAAATACACTTACTATGTTTTTGCATCTGTCCATGACTTTGATCCATTCAGACCTGGCATCCACAATTGTTTATATAACGAACAGGAAAGTTATTTTTGGCCGGTGCTGTACACTGATGAGGCTCAGTACCCAAGGATTGTCTGTGTGCATAAATGATTTGTAAACCGTGCAGCGTGCTACTAGTCTAGGTTGTAATGTTTCATATTGCTATAGCCGAACATAAAGCCCAAAGTTTATTGGTTGTGATAACTAAACAAGTGCCGTGTAGACTACAGTATTAAGTAGATATTTTTTGTTTGCGACACCTTAACTGTTAATTTATGTAGGTTCTTAAAGTTTCCATTTCGGTTATATAAACAGAAAAACACTTCTTAATTTTTTTGTACAACCCCAACAAATCCAGCATGTATTGATATCGCTGCCAGACTTAACTTCAGAAATATCAAACCCAATTTGTAGCTTATGTTCTGGAATGAAACGAATGTCTTTAATTAGTGGAACACTTGTTCAGTATTTAATTATTGGTACAGTGCTTGTAGTTTGTAATGATGCAGTTAATACTAATTTAATCGGAACATTTGGTTAGTTTTCTTCTGTTTTGCGAGGAATTGTAATTGTTTATCAGTATTTGATGTTCTGGCTGTGTTAGTATGTTTATCTGTCATGTGTTTGCTTTTTCTGAAGTCCCAGTTGAGGTTGTGTCAGCAATAGAAGATAAGGGTTATTACGATATTTGTAGACTGTTTTATGGTTGCAATAAAAAACATTAAGAAACTTGCCTGTTAAGGACACTGCCTCGCCAGAGGTATTTTATGTGTCCAAGGACTAGAAGCGTGGGAGAGCTGAGGACACCATAGGTACAACATATCAAAAGTCTGGTCGCTGTTACGTGCAAGGTTCTGAACTGGTTTACAATTTCATTTGTCAGCTCACGTCATAGAACTTTCAGTGGTCACTGTATCATTAGCGTACTTTCTGAAGGAAAGAAAGGCTTATGAGATAAGTTTTGTGTGTGCATGTGTTAGTGTACGTGTCTCTCTCTCTGCTCCCCCCTTTTTTTTTCNAAGGCTTATGAGATAAGTTTTGTGTGTGCATGTGTTAGTGTACGTGTCTCTCTCTCTGCTCCCCCCTTTTTTTTTCCCCAATTTTTAAATATGTTAACCAAATTTCATTAAACTTTGTAAACATATAGTATTTAGTAACAACNTTTTTTTTTCCCCAATTTTTAAATATGTTAACCAAATTTCATTAAACTTTGTAAACATATAGTATTTAGTAACAACACATAACTTTTACAGTTTTCGACCATGCCAGGCATTTATTTTCAAAACGGTTGCCATTTTAAAATTTTGGGTGATACCATAATATTTTGGGAACTATGGAATTGATTTAAACCAAAATTTGTATGTTGACAGCACATCATGTAATTAGGGATGTCAAACTCGATTCCACGATACCCGCGATTCTTGAAGAATCGTATAATCGAGAATAGGAAGACCAAGATTCATTAAAAACCAATTACTCGAAATACATAACCTATCACCTCTCAAAAATTGTTTTAAATTACTTGATTTATGTCTGTAATTGAATCATTCTTGAAAAATTATTTTGTGCATGAAAATATGAGATGTGGAAATAATCTGAAAATAAAATTCCTGGCGGTGTTCAATATTAGTATTTAGTAGCTTCAGTTCTACTACGATTTGGAGGTTTGTATTTTAGCAAGTTTCATTACATACCAAAAACTAAATACTAAAATACCAGGTACGTCATAATTTTGTCGACTAATTCAGATCACGTGACCTTATAGTAAACTGGAAGTGCCAATTTNAAAATACCAGGTACGTCATAATTTTGTCGACTAATTCAGATCACGTGACCTTATAGTAAACTGGAAGTGCCAATTTGAACACTGCCTCGCTTTTTGCATGACCTATACTTTTCTCATTCAAATAAATAAGCATGTTTAAAAAACTGAACCACATAGCGGATTATTTCAACGGTACCACTGCAAAGGATTTATATAAAGAACATAGGACTTTATTAATTTGCACGTGACAGAAACTAACTTTTTATTCCACTCATGGAATGTTCACTTTTGCTCTTTTTGTGCCTTCTTGTGGCTTTTATATGATGTTTCTTAGTTCACAACATCATACATTACGTGCGCATACTTCATTGTTTGCGTTTTGACTTGGTAAGGAACGAGAAGAACTTATATTTGTACCGTTGTAATATGTCCGAGAAATTGATTAAAAAAATAGCGTTATCGTAAAAGGAAACTAAGTTTCTTGACATTTTATGGCTTTGGAAGGACCATCTGACGCCTGCCATGGTGTTTACTAGACTACTAGCGCTGTTGGTGTAATTCCGTGGCAGCGCTGATAGTACTCAAGCAAATAAGCCATGCCATTTCAAAAACAACACGTTTGATTATAACAAGAAAAATATTTCCATGCAATCATTTTAAAAAATGAGCTGTGTAAGTTAACTGTCTAACAAACAAAATACCATATAAAGTGTTTGCGAAGTGCCTTTTTATCTAGAAGCAATAAAGGAGATTTTCATTATTTGCAAATAATGCATTCCCAATCTCTTCCTTTTTTCATGGAAAAATTTATTTTCAGCCCCACCCAAAAAATTTTTTCTCCAATCCTGCCCAGCTATGCTTGGTTATGGTAAACACCAGCCTGTTATAGTATTACCAATCTACATTTATTGTGTCTATCAGTTGTGTGTGACGAAAAGATTCCTTTTGTTTGTAAACATAATGTGTTTTCACTGTGCTATTCTTGCAAACGTTTTGATAATTTCATGTGTTTCTGAACATTTATCATGGCAAGTGAGGTTTGGAAATATTTTTGAATAAACTATGTGGACGAAATATCTGTGAGTGTGCGTGCACATGTGAATGCGCGAATGTGTGCGCGCATGTGTGTGCGTGTGCATGCGTGTGCATGGTTATTATTATTATTATTATTATCATCTCATTTGCCTCTTTTGAACTTTTTGGAATTTCATACGAANATCCTGCCCAGCTATGCTTGGTTATGGTAAACACCAGCCTGTTATAGTATTACCAATCTACATTTATTGTGTCTATCAGTTGTGTGTGACGAAAAGATTCCTTTTGTTTGTAAACATAATGTGTTTTCACTGTGCTATTCTTGCAAACGTTTTGATAATTTCATGTGTTTCTGAACATTTATCATGGCAAGTGAGGTTTGGAAATATTTTTGAATAAACTATGTGGACGAAATATCTGTGAGTGTGCGTGCACATGTGAATGCGCGAATGTGTGCGCGCATGTGTGTGCGTGTGCATGCGTGTGCATGGTTATTATTATTATTATTATTATCATCTCATTTGCCTCTTTTGAACTNAAAATACCAGGTACGTCATAATTTTGTCGACTAATTCAGATCACGTGACCTTATAGTAAACTGGAAGTGCCAATTCGAACACTGCCTCGCTTTTTGCATGACCTATACTTTTCTCATTCAAATAAATAAGCATGTTTAAAAAACTGAACCACATAGCGGATTATTTCAACGGTGCCACGGTAAAGGATTTATATGTAGAACATAGGACTTTATTAATTTGCACGTGACAGAAACTAACTTTTTATTCCACTCATGGAATGTTCACTTTTGCTCTTTTTGTGCCTTCTTGTGGCTTTTATATGATGTTTCTTAGTTCACAACATTGTAAATTACGTGCGCATACTTCATTGTTTGCGTTATGACTTGGTAAGGAACGAGAAGAACTTATATTTGTACCGTTGTAATATGTCCGAGAAATTGATTAAAAAAATAGCGTTATCGTAAAAGGAAACTAAGTTTCTTGACATTTTATGGCTTTGGAAGGACCATCTGACGCCTGCCATGGTGTTTACTAGACTACTAGCGCTGTTGGTGTAATTCCGTCGCAGCGCTGATAGTACTCAAGCAAATAAGCCATGCCATTTCAAAAACAACACGTTTGATTATAACAAGAAAAATATTTCCATGCAATCATTTTAAAAAATGAGCTGTGTAAGTTAACTGCCTTTTTATCTAGAAGCAATAAAGGAGATTTTCATTATTTGCAAATAATGCATTCCCAATCTCTTCCTTTTTTCATGGGAAAATTTATTTTCAGCCCCACCCAAAAAATTTTTTTCTCCAATCCTGCCCAGCTATGCTTGGTTATGGTAAACACCAGCCTGTTATAGTATTATCAATCTACATTTATTGTGTCTATCAGTTGTGTGTGACGAAAAGATTCCTTTTGTTTGTAAACATAATGTGTTTTCACTGTGCTATTCTTGCAAACGTTTTGATAATTTCATGTGTTTCTGAACATTTATCATGGCAAGTGAGGTTTGGAAATATTTTTGAATAAACTATGTGGACGAAATATCTGTGTGTGTGCGTGCACATGTGAATGCGCGAATGTGTGTGCGTGTGCATGCGTGTGCATGGTTATTATTATTATTATTATTATCATCTCATTTGCCTCTTTTGAACTNATGTGTGTGCGTGTGCATGCGTGTGCATGGTTATTATTATTATTATTATTATCATCTCATTTGCCTCTTTTGAACTTTTTGGAATTTCATACGAATATGATCCCACTGTTCGTGTTATATTATTTATGTTAGTAATAGGCCTACTACTAATGTAGGCCTAGTTTAAATATCTCAATTTCACACCCTCCTATTCAGTACTTAATTCTGTAAAGTAATTGTGTGTAACTAAAGGAATCATGATTTGTGGAATCTAGAACAGAGAGTTGCATCGGCATCAAGATCAAGAATTGAGGAAAAATGGAATCGTTACATCCCTACATGTAAGCATCAAATTTAGAGATGTATATTGTTATTGGCTAGCCATTTTAGAGGATAGCACCATATGAAAAAATAAAGCATTTATGTTATATCTCAAAAACTACTAAACCAATTTTTGCCCAATTTAGCATGTCAGTAATACTACGGTAGGCCACGTACACGTAAGCAATTCAAATTGATGAGGCACTTATTTTCAAAATACCAGCCATGCAAATATTTTATTTTTATTTGGTATAACTATCATACCGTTCAACCAATTTTGACCAAATATTGTATGCTGACAGTTTATATTACATGCATCATATTTTCCGACAAAATAACCACTATTGTATGCCTTTTGTAGTGCCATTTATAAAGTTTTTATGTTATATCTTGGGAAACAATTGACTGATTCCTGCTAAATCTGGCAAACAAGTAGTACTGCAGCAGGTGATGTAAACAAGTATGTTTTTAGTGTGTCAGGCACTTATTTTGAAAATGTTGGCGATGTATGAATTTTAGAATAGTTTACCATATTGTTGAAAACATGTAATCAATTCCATCTTAACTTTGTATGCTTGGAGTATATAGTACAACTATCAAATGTGTCCACACTAAGCCCTTTTGTTCGCCATTTTGTAAGAGAGCACCTTGTGAATAAGTAAAATCTTTGTTATGTCTCTGGAAACAATTTACCAATTCCTACAAAATATGAAATACAAGTAGTACTGTGGCAGGTGATGTAAAGTAGTATTATTTAAGTAGGTCACACATTTTCAAAATTGTGGTTATATAGCTATTTTAGCTTTGTATGTTATGTCGTCAAAACAGTGTAATTATTTATAATGTAACTGTATGCTGGCATTATCTATAACAACTATCAAATGTGCCCATTCAAAGTCTCTTTTGTTCACCATTTTGTAAGATAGCATCTCATGACAAATTAGAATTTAAATGCATCCATATCTTCCTAAAATCCAACAGATTTTTACCAAGTTGGGCAAACAAGTAGCACTATGGCAGGCCATGTAAACTAATTTGTTTAAATGGTTCAGGCACTTATTTTAAAAATCGAGGCAACATAAACATTTTAGCTTTGTATATTATAGCTTGGTATATTATAGCTACAAAACAAATTTACACCTAACTTTTTATGCTAGCGGTACGTACTATTTACCTAAAATTTGTTTATACAGAGCCTCATTTCTATGCCATTTTGTAAGATAGCCCCACATGAAAAAATTAAGTTTTTGTGTCATATCTTGGGAAACAATTAGGCGATTTCTTCCAAATTTGCCAAAGAATTTGTACTCATATTACTTTGCACAATATTAGTGCTACAGAAGGCCATGTAAAGTTACACGATTTAAGTAGTCAGAGATTGATTTTCGAAATTGCGGCCATGTAAATATTTTGGTAATTGTGGCATATCTATTTAACAATCTAACCTAATTCAATCAAACTATGCTGACAATATCTATTAGAAGCATAGTATACAGAACCTTTTTTGGGCAATTCAGTACTGTTGCATATGTGTCGAGTTAATGATATTGCTGTCTTGCTGTCTACGAGACATCAAGGCCTACGTACTAATCTAAGCTTTTAAGAACTTCGTTAAAAATAATTTTTACTCGTGTAGAGGAAAGTAGGCTCATTAGTTATATGAGTGACTTCTAGTTTTGTAATGTAATAATAAATACAAAGGTGTGCTGCATGTCCCTATGGTATGTTGAGCAGTTGTACCTATAAATGATTGAAAATGAGNAATAATAAATACAAAGGTGTGCTGCATGTCCCTATGGTATGTTGAGCAGTTGTACCTATAAATGATTGAAAATGATAGCAGAAAACTGAAAGTAGTATGTATTCATAAGTAAAAAACTTCTTAATTCCAGTTGATTCCAGTTCTTAGACTGACTTTGCTCAATAATATTGAACAATTATGAAATGACCATTCAAGTAAACCTCTGTGCTCTTAGAGCCTAAGTCGATGACACCCTTACGGAATTTTTTACGTTGTATAAAGNAATAATAAATACAAAGGTGTGCTGCATGTCCCTATGGTATGTTGAGCAGTTGTACCTATAAATGATTGAAAATGAGAGCAGAAAACTGAAAGTAGTATGTATTCATAAGTAAAAAACTTCTTAATTCCAGTTGATTCCAGTTCTTAGACTGACTTTGCTCAATAATATTGAACAATTATGAAATTACCATTCAAGTAAACCTCTGTGCTCTTAGAGCCTAAGTCGATGACACCCTTACGGAATTTTTTACGTTGTATAAAGNACCATTCAAGTAAACCTCTGTGCTCTTAGAGCCTAAGTCGATGACACCCTTACGGAATTTTTTACGTTGTATAAAGAAAAGGTATAGACATTTTCAGTACTATTTGCATCCAAAAGTAGCTACAAATTTTATGTGCAGCTAATTTTTTTTTTATATTTTCTGTGTCGTTCATAAATAAAACAAGTGGGAAAATTTTTTTTTACCAGGGTCACTTTAAACTGGTAAAAGTCATCTTTTGATGGAGGTCTTTACAATGTGCCTTAAGGGTGCAGTCTACCTAGGTGTGAAGAAAAGTGTATAGCTTTGGAAATCCGTCCTTTGTTCGAAAACTTGTTGTGTTGTTATGTGGTTGGGCTACGTAAAGCATTAAAGGAACTGTACACGTACGTATAACGTCACTTTCTACTTTGCTCTTTAAAGAGTATTTTTCTGGCTGTGAACATGGCTAAAACTGGACTTTTCATAGTGGTTTTTAGATGAGAAAATTAATGTTCAGGATCCTTGGAATGTTATATGTACGTAGAGCAAACCTTTGTCGTTTGCGTTTGTTGCGTGCAAAAAAAAAAAGCAGGGCTGTTCCAATACCAACTCTTGGTATTGGTTATCAGCCGAAATCAAGCACCTAGCAGTCGCACGTAATCGGTACCAGTACCGGTGCAGGTATCGGGAAATGTATATTTCATAAAAAATTTTATTTCGCCCCAAAAACACTACTAGTACTTGCTTCAGAATCAAAGCAAGTCCCACCTACAGTCGGTTCACAACTGGAAGAAACTTTTGAAAATCAACCTTTGAAAAAACACCCTAGCCGTTAGCGACATGCNGTCGGTTCACAACTGGAAGAAACTTTTGAAAATCAACCTTTGAAAAAACACCCTAGCCGTTAGCGACATGCATATGACATTACAAACAACGGCGAGCGTGGATACAGTTATGCCGTTAGGTTGCCAGCACAAAGAGAGTAAATAGTTCCGAAGGTTTAACGTAATTGTTAATTTATCGCTTACAAATGGGTGTAGAAAAGACTTTTACCTTATTGTACCAATTATTAATGACGTGATACTAACGTATTTAGATTTCAACGTTTCTTGCATAGTCACTTGATCACGCTCAAGGTGGAAGTAACACAGCCATTTGTTTATTAACCTTCGTTCCTTGTGTTGTTGACACACGTGCCAGAGAATTTGTGCGATTATCTCGTTTAACCTATAATAATTCATTTATTTGTCTTGTTTTACTAATATCCGCTCTTTATTATTTGGTTTTTAATAACGTATGATTTTAATTTGTGCTCACTTTCTCGTTGTACTGTTTTTATGTGTTTTGTGCACGTGTCTTTCCTTTGCCACTCTATTCTAACGTTGCAGTATTTGCACATAAAATTGTTTTCACATTTTCGAAGACGTAGAATCCTTCACTCGCAAACTCTGCCGTCCTGTCGAAAACTGCCACAACCAATTTTAAATAACGTTTTACAATTGCGCGAAACATCTGACTCAGTCTACCACGACGCCATTTTAACGTCTGTAGCAATTTCAATCAATACTGATGATCTTGCCTTCGATGTACGGGAATTTATCGAAAGTCACTAACAATCGATTGTAAATAGACAACAAGTATCGATTCATCAAAATACTAGCATTTTGGGTTTATAGAATGAAATGTTTTTCGCTGGCATCGCATATTCTTTTGTGTGAAATTCTCAAGATTAAAAACTTTACGCTTGTGGAATATCCATTAATAATATATTCATGACTTTTGTAATGGGTACGTACATGTACGAACACATGTACACACACATAGTGGAATGTAAACATTGCCATGTGACTGCCACATGGCAGTCACATGGCAATGTTTGTTTATCTTTGGCGGAAGGATACGAAATGGGCTTGAATGTAGATATTTAGCAGTTCTTCAAGAAAGTCTCTTCCAGTCGTGAATCGACTATAGTTCATTCAAATCTGTGTATTTAAAGCAATACAGAATTTCCAGAAAGATTAGTACTTTAACAATATTTAAATTTTTGCGTACCTGATTTAAACAAACTCATATATATGTATATAACGTGGATGAATACTAATAAATGACAGTGTAACAGTGTAGGTTCTCAGTTTCACCTGTTAGCCTTTAGAAGTGGAATCCAGACTGGAGATTATAAACTCGGTTCTGCTGAACCGAAACATAACCTCCCAATGAAGATTGTACAGCATACTATATGTATTTACAAAAAACAACAAATTGTTCCCACTATAAATTTATTATGATAACAATTTACAAAATATATTTGTCAAAGATTATCTGTCACTGAAAATAGTTTTAATGCACAGTTATAATTTTCATATGTAAACATTGCATAGATAGAAATGGATTTCCATAGATGTAATAATGACGTGTTACCAACCCTAGCACTACTCAAGTTGAATGTTACAACAAGATTCAGAAACCAATTCATCTCGTGCCATGAGTCAGTGTCTCAAACTCTTCAGTACGTAGCGTAATAAATAATAGCATACAAATCTGTGACCTAGAACACCTGTGCACAGTATTGTTGCATGTCGCTGCCCGGTGTTTCCTTCACGGGGGAAGGCTTTGAGAGATGGAGGTCAAATTTGTAATGTTAGACGAAGCGAATAGTCTATCGTAAAAAACGCTGCCGCACACGGCGATAAACTTGCAGCTTATGCCTCGTTGACCCTTAAAGGCTCATATTTATCACGCAGGAAGTCATCACTATTACCTTTCCCAGAACAACTTCGATTGCCGAGAACGTTCTAGACGGCACCTATCTCAGATGTATATACCATGTGCGGGCCTCTGAGGGGGCAATGATTAAGAGCAGAGAATTTGGTGTCTCGTGCGACCTTAAGCGACAGTTGGGCAATTCCGGAGCGGTGAGGGAGTGCTGCACCAATCTGGGAGAGTGCGTCGGCCGCTTGTGTGCAGTGAAGAGTGGGATTGATCTGTGGGATTGTGGACTGGATGTGTGAAGGAAAAGACATTTGGTACGATGGAAATAGACAGTTTTAACTAAACGAGTGGAAATAATTGGAGCAGTTTAAGGGACATTAGCAAGAGTAAAAACTGTGATAAAGACTTTAATTGAAATGGAGATAGTAATTAAATATTGCGCTCAATAAGAATAATAAGAGTTAATAGGACGCTCAGACTGGTAGATAACAGATGTTTGACTGTTTGTAGCATTGAGAATAAATGTTGTTATTGAATTTAGTTCTTTTATTTTTATTAAGACCTCCATCCCCCACCAACTGGGATACGCCCCTCTGGCATTCTTGTAGCAGTATAACATGTGGTTTTGGTATTGGGGTGTGGGGTGTCTGGAATTGGTATCTGAAATTAAGGTATCAGAATAGCTCTAAAAAAAATATTGTGGTGTTGCTGAAAATTGTAACGTCCACAATGGAGTTCTAAAGCACTATTCCTCATTAGCTGTGAACCGTACAGTGGCGCCGCCATTCTTCTGCTCCGCCTGCCCGAACTGAGCTGTCGAAGTGGAAGTAGGTTCAAAGTGGAGGAGATGTAGCAACCGCTGTGATGCATGCGCAGTGTCAGTATCACTGATCATATTCTTCTGTATGCTTTGGCTCCATTCCACTCCCACGCCCTTCGTTTGTTAGGGCTACATAGGCTTACAAAATGAGAAACGGTGCATTAGGTCTACATACACATTTATACACTGACATTCTATAATCATTACAAAGCAAAGTCATAGAATCTGTGGAAAATAAAGATTTGTGCAAATACAAAATAAGAGAGAAAAAAAAATCTCTGCCTGAATGCAGTTAGAAAACATCGACGCGTGACTCCTTACATTTATATTAAACACGACTTCGCCTCAGCTTTACTTTTCATCACGTCACCCCAGACGGGGTTTGAACTCTGGACGACTTGCTACCAGAGCTCACCAGCACGCCCCTATGCAGGGGGCACCTACAGACATGGCAGTCAAGACCATATTCACCTTTATTTCAGACATCATGCCACCTCCCGCGTGTGACAGAAGCCAGTCAAGCAACCCAGCGCTGCCCCTAAGCTCGCAGGAGCGATGCAACCCACATACAAGGAAAAATGCACTTCCAGTTTCCCCCGAGAGATAACAGCCTTCGCCGCTAAGGGAGAAGCTCCAGCCCGAAGGAAGCCGAAGGGCTTGCAGCCGGTCATCCATATAGGCGAACGCACAGTCCCCGTCATGCCAGTTAATACTCAGTAACTCGCTCCACCACCTCGTGCGCTGGAGCTCTCTGCCACTACCGCCTTCCTCGCGAAGGACCACCGCTACCTTCATGACAGTTTCCAGAACTTCAACCTCTGAAGAAGTCTTCAGCCCCTTAACACTCGCTACCACTCTGACAGTGACACCCAGAGTCCCTTCTGGACAGTAGCATTAGAGTTACTTAGGGTCAGTTAGTATTATAGCTACCTAGCCACATCTGCTCTTGTCTAGTTTAGACTCAGGTCCCCTTCTGCTGGTATTACCGTAGTTTACTTCTGTTACAGTTTCATTGCTAGTTAGGAGTTAGTACGGGCCAACGTGTCTATTTCTCATGAGAATAGACAGTAGATCTTAACCTCCTTTTCTGGGGTGACTGTGACGTTAATCCCAAGTAGATTTCGGCCCACCAAGGAAAAGCAGGAGACTGCGTCATTGAAACCCCTTTTGCCGAACCTAGAGTAGGACTGCGGGCTCCCTTAACCGAACGCACATGTCTCAAAACATAAACATTAGGCGGCCACCCATACTGTGGATCAGGTATGCCTAGGTACCTAGTGCACATGTACGGTAGAGCCACAACCACTATAAACTCAATCCACGAGGTGGCTAGTCAACCAGCCCCGCCAATTCACTCCATCCACCACGTTATTTTTGCCAAAAGGAGTAATTGGACTGACTGAATAACCCAGCCATGTCTGGCTTTACACCTAGCTAGGGATCTTAGTCGCCTTCTCTTCCTTAGCGTTTAAGACCTTAATTCCTACCTCTATGCCATACACCCATAGGAGTGGTGCAAAGTGGAGAGCTAAGAGGGCAGCTAATGACTCTGAGCCTACCATGAGCTTCAACCCAGAGCCAACTGCCTTCTGCAGTCTAATTCCACGGGAACAAGCTCAAACCACCTGTCAACTGGAGAGGCCTCACCTCCCAGTTCCCCCCAGCTCCCTCTTTCAGCCACCTCACAAGACCGCCGGTGAGCCGCATCCTATCGTAGAGAGATTTTGCCAAGGACTTTGTGTATCACTGGGAATAGCCAACCCATGGTTCATTCCCAGCAGGACCAGCAGCCCTCCACGGGCTCCTACCAGCACCGCCAGCCACAGCATCACCTTCGCCCAAGGACTGTGCACGAGTTTCAGCCTGCATCAGCAGCAACAGCGGCAGTGTCAGGATTCCTGGGCCACGCCCAATACAGATAAACCAGTGGCTGTGTGCAAACCAGTAGTGCGAAGGACCGCTAAGCCCACACCAGATTTTGTGCCATGCCGTCAAGCCACGCGTCTCAGCTTATATACCGGCTGGGGGCTGGTTATCAGCCAATAGTCAATCCAGTTATATAGCCCGTGTCTCTGACCAGCAGATTAAAACCTTGCCCGAGCGTGACGTTGTCAGTCACCCGACGTCACGCATAAACGTTGTTGGAATAAAAGGAAAATTCTGCTTCTTGTAGGTGGCAGATAGGTCTGTAGTTCATTACTACATTCTGCTTAAGAAATTTGTTAGACTCTTTTGAAATTTGTTTAGTTTTATCAATGAAATGTTGCTATGTGTTTATCCAGTTAATATAAAAATATTACATTTTCTTTCATTCACGGGCTGCGTTACGTGATAAAAAAAACTGATACAAGGATTTTCTAGCATACTTCATAAGAGTCGTGCAGTAATTACTCATACTCTGAAAATAAAAAAAAATGGCAGAAATTAAAAACGACAGGTAAACTTAATGTAAATATTTGTTTCCAGCAAAGTTTGTATCACTCCATTTTTCTTTTCCATAAAGCATCATTAAAACCATAGGCAAAAAGATAAGTTATCTTCTGCGCATTTCCTTGACATTAGCTAGAGATTTTCCACCTAAACTTTTTGAAACACTTTATTCAAAAAGTTACATGGACATTTGTTCATTTGGCAACAGATAAATGATTTTCAAAAAGTTATAGCTTAACGTGGATATACCACTTCCATAAAAACTTGCTTAGAGGAAGTGCACTAAAGTTTCAAGAAGTGCATTTAGTGGCATGGTATGCTAATCTTTTTATAAGCCACATGATTTTGACATTTCTATTGGCAATAAAGCAGAGCATACTCGGGACTCAAAAGTTGATTAGTGTGTAGGTGGTCAGTGCTCTTTACCCTTATTCTCTCTTACTGCTACAGTCAATTGTGTTTTGTTCACAGGTTGGTAATGACCACGTTCCATTATAGCTAATAGAACATTTATTTCCGATTGAGTTAGTATTGTTTAAAGCCCTCCAGTATCCGGATTGAGGCGATTATTAGTTTATACAATCAGCTACAAACATGTTGCATAAATACGATAAGTCATAGCTCTTTGATGCGCAGAAATTCAAATTAATTTCGCCCAATTTGAGCTACCAATTAAATTTTCAAGAATGGCGACGTAAGCATCAGAAAAGAGTGATGTTTATTTCAACGAAGTTCCTGCAATCTCAATTGTCACTGAAGTGATGATATTAGGTGTAAACGGTCAATGCTCTTTCTGGGGTGGTAAGTGTGCTGCCTCGCTTAATGTAATAGCTTGTTTCATTTAATTTTCTTGTGCTTTGTTGTTGTTGTAAAGTATCATAATACATTTAACAACTTCAACATGTAAATGGTTTTCCTGCAGCCTTGTAAGATAGGAAAAGAAATTAAGCAAGACATATTTGCAAGCACTAGTAATCAATATTGCTGCATATTTTCTTGGGAAAGTACAAGAAATTAAATACCAAAAGACTGTTAGTGTCAAAAAATTTAACAAATCTTTGAATGCCATGGAATCTTATATCATAATGGAATACTTCAAACACAGCATTTCAGTGTACAATTTGAAATATCATCAGATGACTGGTGAGCTGTAGGGTGTTAAAAAAGTTTTGTTATGGCTGAATCTTACTAGGATGAATGATTTTTCGCGAAATAACCAGGGTGCAATATTTTTTAATACCCTATGTAAAAATTATACGTTTTTGTCATTAGCTGCTGCGTATTTGATTGGATCACACAGGACTAGGTTACTGGAACAGAGTACTTCTATTACTGGTTTCACTCTAGATTGGAATCAGTAGAATTTTTAACTGATTCAATAAGTGAAAATGTTTTTCAGTAGCAGAAATGGCAGTTTTCAACATATTAACTGATCAAAGAGTGAAAAAATGACATTCAATATCAAATAAAATCAGTTCTAATATTTTCCTTTGGAATTAGTACAATTATTTCAGTGGAAATAACTGTGGAATTAAGACTATTATTAATAATATAGTGCTTAAAAATAAAAATTTTACTATTGAAGTACAAAAATTTAAATTGCAAAATTTCTAAATTACCAAAGGCTGCATTTAAAGATTTTTTTTTGCTTTTATTTCTAAAGGAAGCTATTGTTTAACTTAGTGGTGAATAACTATTATGACAAGGTTTTATGCAGTACATATCTAAATTTTTGGCTAATTGTGTACATTTTTTTTTTATAAAGTTACCGTAGACGCACTGGTTTATGAATATAATGCAAGTTTTGAGGTGTAGTGTGCATTCGGAATGTAACTAAACATTAGTAGGCTACTATCAAAAAGGCAATGTTGTGTTAAATTGAGAAGGAGGATAGGACGGCCACTCTGAACTGAATAAGAAGGATAGGAATATATAAGTAAGTGTGTGTTAATTGTGTGATTAAAACTGGATCTGAAAATCTAATGAAATATTGCAGTGTGAGTGTGAGAGTATTTGTCAGACATATTTACCTTTCTTCTTGCAATCTGGAAAACTTTTTACCGTTTAACCATTAAAATGTAGGTAAAACAAAGCACATGAAAACTATATATCCTTTATAATTCAAAGACAAGAAATACACTCAGAAATAGCACAAGACACAAGAGAATTTGTATGAGCTAACTACAGACAACACTACATTAACGTAACACATTTAAATTAGCAAAATTATTTTTATTTAATGAAATTCTTGTGTAGTTGCAAAGAAAAATATTGAAATTACTGTGAAAATTAAAATAAAAATCAATCAATCTAAGGTGAGAATTTGTGCAATTGAACTAAAACGTGAGTCAGGTAAATTAAGACTTCTAAATAAATTTTACTAGCATCTCTTTTTGTGAGCCATATTAAATTTCAAATTATGTGGCAAAATAATTGATACTGGAGTTTCTGACTTGAGTAAGGTTTATCAAAGTCTCAGATTAATAAGCTGGAATTTATTACACCTCGGCTAGCGTGCATGATATAATTAAGTTCTCAGACCTTTGGAATGTTCTTAGTAAGTGAAAATGGTAAAATTTCAAAATAAAATTATTAATACTAAGTTCCAGAAAATAATTAATTCTTAAGGAAACCAGAAAATTCATTAATGAATTATGACAAAATAGTGATGTAAGCCTTTGGAAATACTCATCCTTCCGAAGTGGAGTTGGCAGCGTCGGTTGAATAAAAACCACTAAAAATCTGGCTTTTCAGGACTCTTGCTTGTCCACACACATTTACAGAACTTTGAGGCTCCTCTCTACATCTCTCCTAGGCTTACAATGGGCAGTCGCAGCAAAATTTAACAGAAAAAACCCCGGGTTAAAATTACGATGGCCTGTCTGCCATCATGTCTGGCTTGAGATTCCCAGGGTTCACACAAAAAGCCAATGACCTGGAAAAGAATCTAAGATAACATAATTTCCTGTTATCACAAACTTTAGTCAAAAATAGTAAAAGTTCATTTCTCTGAGGTGCAAATAAACTTGCATACATATGTTCTCAATAGGCTGCTGCAAAGAGAAAATAAAATTACATGTACTTTTGCCACTGAATATAAACTGCAGTCTGCAGTAGTATTTAAATACATAAGAAAATAAAATTATAATGAAATTTAAGACAGGTTTGTCTTAGATACAATTCTAGCCAAAACTAAATGAAAATTAATTAAACAAAATAAGTTTGATAAAATTAAAAATACTGCTCAGTTCAGATGTAAACAAACCTGTGGAAGGATACTTTCTCACCGCAGTGTAAATTTTTTAATATTTATATTTCCATATTATTACTAAGGTGTTCATATATTTCTTGAACAGAGTACAGTTTTTTGAACCACGGGGTTGTAAACAGGGGACAAAGCACTGACGCAGTTCATAGTGCTTCGTTCCATTTTTATATGCCGATTAGTACAATTTAAATAGAACATTGCTTTGTAACATCATTAATAAGCTATATATTTACTTAAATCACGAGCTTTGTGTGTTACGATTTGGTATAACGGTAAAGTGTGCAGGCAATGAATGTCGGAGGCATGGGTACAAATCTCAGTATATCAGTAGTAGCAATTATTTTTTCATGAATTTATTACGCAATTTTTTTCATCACCACCTTTTTTCTATTAATTAGTTTTTGAGAACACAAAATTATACCTAAAATTTTATTCTAAATTATTTGTAAGTAACAGATTTTTTATTTGAATTCGATTAACTTCACTGAATAAATTAATATTTTTCTATGCATTCTTGATGCATTAGTTTAAAACAATTCAGATCACCGAAAATTAACTGGCAAACAGTTAATATTAACTTATTCTGATTTAGTGTGTACCATGAGCTTAGAAAAATGTCTTCCAACGAAGTTACAGAGCGTTGAAGTATATCTAGTAGCGAAATATTTTGTGAAAAATTGGTGCCCTGTGTATTATTAGCTTTCTGCTGGTTACAGATATTGAGTGATGCGATAAATGATTCTTAATTACTTTCGGACTATTATTTAATAAATATTACAAAGGTTACGAAATTATTTATTCTCACTGTATGAAATGCAGATATTTTATTTATAACAGAGGATTATCAGTGTAACGTGGCATGCGCACAGTTATAGCCGGCTTTAAGTTGCCACTCGGCTATAACTTACCACTCAACTAGCTCAAGACGGAGTAACACAAGACTCTTTCAAATGGACGTCAATTAAATATGAAATAAAGTCAAGTTCCGGTGTATTTGTTCTATACTTTTATTTACCAGTTAAGTGACACAGTTCACATACGAAGTTCAGATATGCAGAGTACGAACCGTTCACAGATAAACAGATAAGTGCAGAACAGCGCCACAGTCGTTTACAAATTATTCATGTTATAAAAACTTGCCCGAAGAAAATTAAATGCAGCATAAGGTCTAGTTTGCCGGTGTGGGGGTTAGCGCTAAGCCCGTCGCGGCCTAGGTGAGCACTAGTTGATGACTGCCTTGATTCAACTGACTTCAATGAGGCTGACGTGTACTTGTGCTGCCTATCACCCCCCTCTCCACAGATAAGGGCCCGGCGTGGACTGCCAAGCACGCTCTCCACACGTTATCGAAACTGCGTCGTACAAAACTTGTCAACGCAGTCTGAAAAAAGGTAATCTAATGTTGACGCGTAACAAAACTAAGGCTTTCAAAACTGCAACCGGGCGCCTGATGAACGTAAAACAACAAACGTATGCCCGATAAACAAACTATCACAGTAAAATGAACCACCACAGCTTTTAATTTCAAACCCAATAAAAATATTACGAAGCTTAGCAAAACAAAATAAAATTAAACACTTGTCCCGAAAATTAATAATACTGCATCATTACATCAGTTACTTATGCCCGGTTGCACCATTGTGGTTCAGCAATAATCTAGGATCAAATAACGGTTTGATCCTTGTTCAGCACATTTGACTTTTGCACCATTGTGTTGTGCACACCGAACTGAGATCGATTTGAACCTAGCCTTGAGCCATGCATTTTGGCGGTTCAGGATGATGATCTCAGATCAAGTAAATATGAGTGCTTTGTTTTTAAATTTCGAAGTTATATTGAAAAGCAAATTTGTTTTAAAAATGACATAAACATTTAAATATTTGGCATTTAAGCTCTGTATTCTCATTAAAAAAATTTCTAATTGCTGTAATTTTCTTAATTTTCTATATTGAAATTGCACTGGCACCTAAAAATACATTTCAAGTGTTTGTAAGGTGAACAGAGAAGAATAAAAGTCTATTGAATATAGGTTATGTGAAATACTGTTAAATATATTTATTTACTGTAAATAAACTTAGTAATATTTAAATGGTTTAAAAATGTATTTAGTTTTTTTTTTACTGTTGTAAAATGTAAATTGAGACATTTAAGATACAATGCATGTATTTTATTTAAGGTGGTATTAATATTTTGTAAAGAGAGAACAAAATTTATGCTTATCCCTCTGAGCAAACAAAACGGAAAACTGGAAAAGTCATTCAGAATATCAGAAACTGTGCTAATTTTCCGCACGAGCTAAATCTCACGTTGAAATTTACGCTCACGAAAGAGAAGCCGCAGCCAACAAATGTAGTCTAAAAATACGCCAAAAGATAGCTCTAGATGCATTTNTACACGCTTGAATATTATTCAGTAAAATTTGTACAACAATTATTTTACTTAAAACAGATCAAACATTGCACCATTTAGTTCTATGTACACTACCTTCAATAATATTGGTATTAAAAATTACGAAAGAAAAGTGTGTGCAAAGTGTTTCCAATTAAACAAAACAACTGAAATGGAAATTTTGCATTGCATTCAACTAAATTACCTGTGTAGTAAAAAATTCTAGTCTTAAGAGATTATGTCCACATAAACCTATTGTCTCCGAACTTGAAAATAAACAGTTGCATCATGATGTCACGAAATGAGAGCCAATCACAAAGAGTGTGTCATCTCAATCCTAGTTCCAAACCGAGATCAGCATATCTACAATTGGAAATTGGCCGTTTTTTCATTGGTGCAACACTCATACATTGGAACTGGGATCCAATGGAAAATCGTGTTTAAACCAAGATCTTAGGATCTTCATTCAGGGCTGTTAATGGTGCAACCAGGCATAAGATAGTTGATGGGTGACTCATTAGTGACTCGTTATGTTTAGAGAATATTTATCACTTTATTTTTAAAATGCAAACTCTGCATTACTTTAAATTAATCGATACCGGCTTAATATCCCTGTTGTTCAGAGCCAGATGTAATGACGTTCTAAGCCTGTTGACACGTTTCACACGAGCGAACTACGATCACGTGTTGCATTTACCGCATGTAATTTGGTTTGCATAATATAAATTGCCACTCCTTTCACACGGACTGATGTTTTTTCCAGCTGTTGTGATTTTAGACATAAAACTAAATTTTACCCTGTATGGGTAGGTAGGGTTACAAATTGAATTATTTATTTTCAAAATTAATTACTTGAGAAAAAGAAATAATACATATAGTTTAATAGCTCAGGTAGTCCAATTTTAATATATACAGATTCAGCCCTTTTCATACAATTCGTTAAAATTTTAGAAAAAATGTTGCCTGATTCTGTGTGACTATGTAACATTTGAAGAATGACAGCAATTGAATAAATAACGATTGCTGATTGTTTGAACTAACTGACGTGTACGATAAGCAAAAAATTAAAAGTTTTGGTACTAAAAATAACTGATTATGAAAATGTGTAACAAATAATTATTTTAATATAATTTAGTACACTTTCGTTAAACTGTTTTAATACAAAATTAGTATGATAAATCTTTTTCAAAACTTTCTAGTCGGTCATCGGTAACATAGTATTTGGGTTACCTGTTCATCAGCCATAGAATCACAAAAGTACCACAATAGGTATGAATATATAGGGTGTTTTTAGGGTTTTTAAAACATACCTCGGTTAGCCGAAATGCAGGAGGAAAAAACTGAAACAAAAATTGATTTAAAATTATTTGTGTTTGTAAATAATTGCTGAAAATATTGAAATAGTAAAGAAAGTGGTCCTACCTTATAAACATTGTAGACAGGCATTTAAAACATTACACTCTGTCTATTATAGTTTTATTTATACCATAAGTGTACAGGCCTACTTGTGGTTTTTATTACCATAATCAGGGGTTACTTAAGCTCCCAGGGTAACTTAAGCCTTTTTGTTAGGGAAACTTTGAATGCTGATATTGAGATTGCTTGTTTGTGTTTGTGCCACATGGTTGATATTTTTATGAAGTTTTTCACTGTATATTTTAATAGTTTGTATGTTCTAAAGGTAAGTTTATATACGTGTATTTCTATGAAGGTTAACTTTATAATTTATCTATACTAGTCACCAATGTTATATTTTTAAGTTGAATTTAATATAATCCTTGAAAATCTGAGGACAGAAAAGGTGTAACAAATTAGTTCAAATCATCTCACAGCTTTAAAAGAATTAAAAGGGTTTTTCATGACACAGAGTTGACAAACCATTTGTCAGAATGGAAAAGAAATTAATTAATAGACTTACAGTTGCCATTTCTGTAGTTAAAACATAAATGTAAATCCACTGCTTAAAAGGGGTACCCCAAACAAAGTATATTAAATAAATTAGTTACAAAATACTTGGAAAGGTCGTGATATTAAATGTTTATAACCGTTGTATTAAAAAAGCATGTGCATGATAAAAAATGATACTTAATCTTTCAAAGAAATATTTCATAGGTAATGTTCCGTTGTGACTTTAAAAAGCCAGATTGGTTGAAGTAGCATATGCGTCCTGTTAGATTTTGGTTTTCTCCGCCAATGCTACTGAGGTTTTAGCGAAATGAGTAGTTGCACCGGTCCAATATTGTTCATATGCGCGGAGCTGCTGTTGTCATTTGTATGTTTATGGTACACATATTCTCTGTATACTTTATCGTAATACTTGCACACTGAAATGTTAACTTTATGAAAACTTTTAAATACTCCCATTGTAACGTATACTGCCATATCAAACTTAAGCATTCAGTTTAATAAATCAACACATTTTCCAAACCTAAACAAACACAATTTTAAGTTGTTTTAGTGTCTCATTCAATTCTCATTCAATACTATTGAATGTATTTCTGACAAGTGTTTGATTATGCAAACATTTTAAAAATTGATTAGCAAAAACTTTTGCAATTGATTGTACAAACCACTAAGATATTTTTGCTTTACGTGCCAGTTTTACACAATTATCCCATTTTTTTCACAAAGCATTTAATTATATTGCAATTTCAAACAACTAAAGTAAATTTCACGATTTTGCACCTCCAGAAAAACAGGTATCCCTAAATATGGTATTTACCTATGCCCATATCTTTATGTTTTTACAAGTAAAACTATTTTACTATGTATAAAAATTAAAAAAAAATTAAAGTGTGTAGCATTTTGTGATGCAAAATTACATGTCTCAATTATGGCACAATTACGGAGTAAAATGTGACAAAAAATACTATTAAAAATATAGGTACACTTTTACACACCTCTGTTTAGTAGGGAAAGTACTTTGTGAAACTTTCAAGTTCCGAGTGATAGTATTGGTTATATATGGTGATTTATTTTACCTGCATTCTTTTGTCATGAAGGTTGTATGGTGAATTTTGTGTGTATGTTTCAGGTGCATCAAAGTGTGGGATCTACGTAAGAATTACTGTGCTTATCGAGGTGACCCAATCCCTGTACAAAACCTAAAGCACTCCAGCAACATAGGGTTCACGAATCTTGTGCTGGACCCTGGGAGAGTAAGGTTGTACGCCAGCTGCCTGAATGGCTCCATCTTCTGTTACAATGTTGCTGCATACAGCAATCAACCAGGTATGTTTACCTGCATGCTCCTACACGTACGTCCCTTTGTGGTTGAAATATGCAATTTTTGGTCTTGCCTATTATGTCTAGTAACTAAAAGTGGTTTAAATTTTTTGGACAAATACCTCCTTGACACAAATATTTTTTTGAGTGGTCCCTTGCCCAATACGGCAACATTTATGTGCTACAAATATTTAGTGAAAGGTAAGGGTGTGTAAGTACTCAAATTTAAAATCAAGTTTACAAATAACATTCAAACTCAAAAATGTTTGCTTTTCAGGCTTTAAAAAATTTGAAGGTTTGTGACTAATTTTGAAGTGGATTCTTAATATATGTAACAGTTAGATATCTTTGTTTAATTTGTACAGTGAACTCTTGAAACTACGAACTTTCGTGATTCCTAGGGAAAGGGTTGTTATTTTGAAGGGATCGTTATTGGAATTCGGACAGATTCTGACCCACCCGTAGTACCTATATGCTAAAATTAGGTGTTAAATTTTAGGCTGTTTTTGCACTGCTTTAGTAAAAAATTTACATGTTATATTGTACCAATTTTTTTTAATTTTTTGATATTTTTCAAAGCCTTTTTTTTATTTCACATCTTTTGGATTTGATGTTATTTTTAGCCATTTTGAGGAACCCTTGTTCATTAAGTTATAGTGTTTAAAGATGATATGTAATTAGGTGAATTTTAATGGCTTTATATTTTCTGGTGCTCTACAGTTTACTTTCTGTCACTTCTAGACAGACAGGCAGGCAAGAGAGTCTTCACGCAGCCTGCAGTCATGAAAAGGCGTATACTGGTACGCTAATCGTATGTCAGATGTGTACAGTAATACCCCGGACTTACGCAATAGGTGGGACCGAGCGATAACCATGTAAGTCGAATTTGCGTAAGTCGGGGTTCAATTTTGTACATAAATACATATACATTATGTTTAATTGGGACAGAGTCTAAAGAAAACGGTAATTTAGAAGAAAAATGTTTCATAAAATGTTAAGATAATAAAACAATTTACATTGTTATGAATAAAAAAACGTAAACCAAAGTTATTTTGACGTAGAAGGCTTCATATATTCTAACATTGTCGCCTGAAGAGTTAAATTTTTCTTCTTTTCACGCAAAATTTCCTTGTAGCATGCCAATAAATTTTATTCCCCGTTTTGTAGTAGAAATGTGCTCTTCGTTGGATTCTATTTTTTCTAAAATTTGTAACCCCTTTTCAATTGAACTGAGGCCTTCTGTTAAGTTTGCAATCATCATTTGATTTTCTGATTCAGTTTGGTCTAATGAATCAGTTTGTTCAATGTCTTGCTCATACTAACGCATTTCTATAAGCTCATCAATTGTCGACTCTTGATTGTGTGAATCCAGCAATTCTTGAACGTCAGCACCATCCACCTCTAAATTTAATTGTTTGGCAATATCGACCACTTCTTCAATTACACTATCGATTTGTTCAAGATCTGGCGTGGATTCTCCTTGGGTTTCAGGAGTGAAAAAGAATGCACACAGTTTTTTCCAGACACCATTCAAAGTTTTTTGTGAAATCTCATTTCAAGATTGTCCAACAATTCTAACATCATCTAAAACATTGAATTGCTTCCAAAAGTCTTTTGACAGAAAGCTTGTTGTCTTGTCGCATAGCTTCATGTAGATGTGCAAACGATCGTCTTTTTTGTAGTAAGCTTTAAATGTTTTAATGACTCCCTGGTCCATCGGTTGAAGCAAGCTGGTGGTGTTTGGTGGCAAAAATACAACTTTCACCCGTGGGTCGAAATTAATTAGAGTAGCAGGAGGGTGACCTGGTGCATTGTCAATTATTAGCATCACTATAAATGGGATTTCTTTCAATTGGATTAAACGTTCGACTTCAGGAATAAAATGATGGCCAAACTAGTCTTCAAAAAGAGAACCTGTCACCCAAACTTTCGCATTAGACTTCCAAATGACGGGCAAACCAGCTTTAGATTTATTTTTTAAGGCTCCTGGATTTTCTGAGCGATAAACTAAGAGAGGTTTCAATTTACAATCACCAGCTGCATTCGCACCAACCATCACTGTCAATCGATCTTTGGCGGCTTTAAAACCTGGAAAGGTTTTCTCTTCACACACGATAAAAGTTCTTTTAGACATTTTCTTCCAAAAAAGACTGGTTTTGTCTACGTTGAATATGGTTTGGCTAGTGTAGCCACCTTCTTCTATGATTGTCTTGAGTTTTTCTGGATAGAAAGATGCAGCTTCTTTATCAGCGCTTGCCACCTCTCCACTCTCTACGATGCTATGCCAATTACGACGACTTTTGAATCAGCAGAACCAGCCGTTACTAGCTTTAAACATTTCATCTTTGGCCGCCTCCCCAGCTTCTTCTCTTAGTCTCTCAAAAATCTGCTTAGCTTGAGAGCACACCGTGTTTTGATCAACAGGACAATTTTTCTCTATTACTTGATTGTCACACCATAATTTTAACAATGTTTCCATCTGAGCAATAATACCATGACGTTTACGAATGATGCTTGAATTCAAAGATTGAGAATCTTTCACAGCTTCCACAACTTTTTCTTTACCTTTTATAATCGTTCGGACTGTTGATTCTGGTAGGTCAAATTTTAATTTTTGCTTCAAAGTCTTTCATAATATTCAGTTTACACTCCAAATAGTGATTTTCTTTTCTTGTTTGATTCAAATGACTCATTTTTTGTTCTTTTGGATGACATAATTAGAGTTAACAATAAAACGCACTACGTACGTAAAACAATTCCATGCGAAACACGTTCGAACCTGTTGTAAATCGAACACTGACTGGGCGGGGTGGGAGAGCCGAGGAACGCGGCGCTCAAAAATAAAAACTGTGTATCTTCGAATTTGTGTAAAACGGGGTAGCGTAAGTCGGGGTATTACTGTATTACTTTGCTTTTTTTTTACTGCACACAAGTATATTTCAGGCTGTACTGTCTTTGGCCCAGTAATGCTCCTGTCACTGCAAATTTTTGCTGTTGTTTGCCTTTGTTGGCATGAGCCCATAGAAAAAAAAGTTCCTTTGTACTTTAGGGAGCTTTCTGCATCGCAGTGCCATCTAATGACCACTTTGGAACTAAATTTTAGTGTATCCTTCTACTGGCAAAACAGTATTTTGCGTCATTCTAACTTTTCCCGCAGCTACTGTTGAATGCATCTTGATGCAGAATGACAAAAACTTTGTGTTGTGCCACAAGATGTAGTTGCCGAATGTGCTAACCAAATTTCTTTTAGTTCCATAGTTTAGTCAATATTTCAAAGAAGAGATTAACGCAGTTAATGCAGTAGTGAATGTGTTGAGGTGGTTACCAACTGATGCTGCAGTTCAACTAAGTTTGTCACAGAACCCTCCATTTATACTTCTTCCTTTTCCTAGGTAACTTCATTTGAAGTATATGCATCCCACTGAGCTGTACTTTCATTTGGCTCTGCAAATATGGTTTAACTTAAACAACTTCAGTGGGACAAACCTGACATCTGTTCCATTTCCTGTAATGTCTGGATCATCTTGTCTGAGTCGGCTCAGTCACTACTAACTTATCTCAACCATTGCTAGTTTACATTAATTTCATCTCATCATAATTTTGTGTTGCCCAAAGAAACATATGGAATGATGGGATTTCAAGGAATAAATTTTTGAACTACTAAAGTTATGGAAAGGATTTTTTATTTTGCAATGCAAATATATTTTTTGGGGCTGGCAGATTATTTAGAAGTTAAGTTATGTCCAAGACACCAATGTAAAAATGTAAATATACTGTAGAATTCATGTAACAATTTTATTGTAAGGGGCCCCACTTTTCATCAAAGTTTCTTTTAACCAATTTAATTTTTCTGTTTAGATAAATATTTTAAAGTTTGATAAATTTTACCAAACTCANTCAAAGTTTCTTTTAACCAATTTAATTTTTCTGTTTAGATAAATATTTTAAAGTTTGATAAATTTTACCAAACTCGTATGATAAATTTTCTGTTTCTGTATTGTGAGATACTTTTGTGTTTACTAATTTTATTTTAAAATACAAAGTCATAAATCCGCCTACTTTGTCTCTTGTCATTCAACTTTTTTTCATTTTCTAATTTAATTGTGTANTCAAAGTTTCTTTTAACCAATTTAATTTTTCTGTTTAGATAAATATTTTAAAGTTTGATAAATTTTACCAAACTCATATGATAAATTTTCTGTTTCTGTATTGTGAGATACTTTTGTGTTTACAAATTTTATTTAAAAATACAAAGTCATAAATCCGCCTACTTTGTCTCTTGTCATTCAACTTTTTTTCATTTTCTAATTTAATTGTGTAACCATCAGTATTTATAATATTGTGAAATTGCAGTAGTCATTTGTGCCACATTTTTTCCAGCACACATCTTCCATTGTTTATAATGTAACTTTTGGTAGCAGTTAATGTATTTGTTAGTGGCACAAATCAAATTGTAGCAGGGCATGTTACAACTGAAATAAACATTACCAGAGAGACTGTTTTGACCAGAGCACTGTTTGCATGGGGTTGAAGTTGTTTTAACAACAGTTTAGTTCGCAGCAGCATGTTTATTCTGAGTTAACTTTCATACTTGCCTCATTTTCATATGTATTTGTATTTGTATTGTGTGTGTTGAGCCAATGTCGTTCGTTGGCAGCAAAGAAGGAAACATTGCATTCTATTCTTACTTATGTGTGTTTATCTTTGTGTTTAATTTTATTCTACTCTGTACTGCTCACTTGCCATCCCATGCTGTTATAATTGCACTTTGTTTTTGCTGTGTGTGGCCATCTTGTTTGGCCTTTGTTTTGATTACATAATTACGTGGACAGCAACTGTTTTTTTTTAATACATAAAACTAAATAAGGATTACTACAGTGTTCCTTACTCGTGCTAGGGATTATGTTTCTTGGTTATGGATATTATTTCATTTTACATACTCTTGATTACTTGAGGTAAGAGTACTACATATTTAAAAGTTGTGCAAAATCTGCACGGAAATTTTTGTTTACCTCTAGCTCGTTAATTCATTATTTCTCAACAGTTTACCACAGTAAAATTAGTTATTTAAAAATTGACATTTTCATTATTGCTCAAGGACTAACTCTTTGAGTTACATGCTCGTAGTCAATTAGGTTAACACATGTAATATGCAAATTGACAGTATTACAGCTGTTAGGCCAGGGCCAGATACATAACACATATTTAAATTAATTAACCAAATTGTTAGAAAATATAAAAAATAAACCACAAAATTGTAAAAAAAACATTTAGGTGTTTTTTTTACAAATGAAACCCAACTTGCAACAGCTGGTTGGACCGCAGGTGCTGTTTCTGAGTCTTCGATGGCCCAAGTCATCTAAAAATGTGTCAGTTTCAGGGCAATCACAAAAGGCAATTTGTGTTAGCATTGTAGGTGTGGAAGCAGGATCACTTGAATCCACTCCCTCACATTTATTCACTATACCCACCTCATTACCACTCAGTACAGCTCATACATCATGCTCTATCATTCCATCTAATCCCATCCCCACCTCATTGGTGTTTTTCGATACTCCCAAGGCACAGGGCGGTACTCATGTTGATGATGATTTGACTTTGGTAGTGGTAGTTTCCACTAATGTTAACACGTCAGTTGCCACTTCAGACATTCCAACTTTTATCCCTCCCCACCCAACAACCCTCTATTTTTTTCCAAGCTACCCAGCCTTCTGTAAATTTCCTTTCATCCATCCAGACTGTTCAAACTTTTTCTACAACTACTCCCTAGCTTTCCCACATCCCCTCATCCACCCAACCACCTTTTAACATCCTGTCACCCTATAATTTCTTAGTAGCCACACCACAAATATTTATTCTCCAGCAGTTAACAATCACATCTCACTCTACTACCACCCCTATTTCATCCACTATACCCTCTTACACCCCTATTGGTATACCACAACACCCCTCCAATCCCCTCCCCACCCCTCCCCACTCCAACAACATTCTGAATTTCCTGCAAATCATAATCATCAAGCTTTTGGTATTCAATCCACTTCTACTTTACCCCATTTACCAAACCTTACCACTCTACATTCCCAATCCCTCCAGCATTCACAGCCATATTTTCGCAATTGGGAATCATGCCGGATGATGCTGCTGGTCGGCGGGTTTTCTCGGGATCTCCAGTTTCCCCCGCTCTTGCATTTTGGTGCTGCTCCTTTGTCACCTCACCTCATTTCACCCACATCAGCTCTTAAAACCTTGTTAAGAGCATCCCAAATCTCTCAACTCAACACATGTATTTTCAATTCGCTGTCTTTAATCTTTACTTTCTGCTTATGGTAAACTCTCTCATCCCTTGGAAAGAGTTTGGGCAGTTTTCCCTGTAACTGATGGTCTGAATATTCACCAGTTATTTAGATATGTGACAAAATTTAATAGGATCAAACAAAAGGGTAATATACCAGATAATCAATTGTAAATTATTTTTCTCTTCACTCGTCTTCTTTTGAGTGACAGGAGGACATTAGCTACTGCTGTACAGTAATTTTAGTTTTAATCATTATCATCAAGATGTTATTGATTTTTTATTTTCCAGCCAGAATGTTAGTTAATAGTAGGTTAGAGTGGTTCAATGGGCTGCAACACCACTCTTGTCCTCGGCAAATTACATAGCTGATATTAAGGGGCACAATGTGTTGGCATGCTATTTATATGAGTAGACCACAAACTTTTGCAGAAACTAGATAGCTTTTGCATCAATTCAGTAAATGCAGCTTTTGCAGATCAATTGAGGAATAAGTCACATTTTCATTTCAAAAATCCTCCCACCTCATTTCATAGGAAACTAGATGAAAAAAATTTTGAACACACAGTTTTGGACAATGTGCACCATAAGGGTGAGTCCAAAAGTCAGTCTGAGACAGACGAACCAACTGAAAAATCGGAGAAATCTTGTTATTATTGTAAACAACCAGGTCATTTTAAAGCACAATGTAAAATGCAATAGGATCGAAAAAATGTGTAGGGTGTTGGACCGAACAAAAAAAGTTTGGACCACCCAAACAAAGTGAATATTGCAGAAATAAATTGGTGAAAAGTACAAATTCTGATAAAGAAGTCCAGTCAGTGTGTTTTACGAAAAACTTTCTCGAGGATGATTTGGAAAACAAGTGGTATTGTTTCTGTAATAGAAAATGTAGGAAATGTAAGAAAAATTAGTACTTGTGAAAAAGAGTGTCGTGGCATTTTATCATTAACCAAGCCATTTCTGCCATACCTTGCCACACAGTTTGGTTCATTTGAAATTGATGGACTTGATACAGGTTCTGTTAGTTTTATTTCAGAATCAATGTTTCAAATTAATTATTCGAGATGGACTTGTGAAAAGAACTTAGCCAGTAGATTTGAAGTGAGTTACAGCTTCAGATCAACCTTTACCAGTCAGTATAGCTGCCATTGTAAAAATAAAAATTTACTTGTTCACATGGACTTTCCCATTTTTAGTGTGTGAAACAGTTGCGACTAATCTAATCCTTGGATCAGATTTCATTTTGGAGACAGGTATGCTTATTGACATACAAGCGAGATGTGTTATACAGTAGAATCCCGATAATTCGTATTGTCAAGGGACTGAATGTTAAATATGAATTATCGGGATATTCACATTAACGGGATTACCAATAATCGGGAGCAAAAAAAACATAATAACGAGACTAATGCAAATTTGCATTAATATGTAATTATAAATGCATGGCTACATATTATGTATACATATGTATATACAAATCCATAATTACATAAACTAAAAACACATTAAAAATTTATTTTAAAAAAATCTGTAATTTTCTTTTGGTGCAAGCCTTGCAGACGGGTATTGTCGATGGCTTTGTCAAGCATGTTCAAAGCAGAAAATACTCAATCGCCAACGTCTGGTTTCACTAAGAAATGGCACACGTTGTTGATGTAATTTTTAGCCACTTAGGTGTAATTGTCTGNAAGCCTTGCAGACGGGTATTGTCGATGGCTTTGTCAAGCATGTTCAAAGCAGAAAATACTCCATCGCCAACGTCTGGTTTCACTAAGAAATGGCACACGTTGTTGATGTAATTTTTAGCCACTTAGGTGTAATTGTCTGCACATCATCTTCGTCATCACCTTCACCATCAATGTCCTGAGATGGAGCCAAAATTTCGTCATCAGTTAGAATCCCCGCTACCGCTAGGCCATCGTCAAAATGGACGAAATCTTCAAACTTTATAGAATTTTCTTCATTTTGAGGAAGACAATTCCAATTCACAGGGCATTCTTAGTCTTGTTCAGTAACTGCTGATGAAAGTTCCACCTTCGTGAATCCACAAGCACGAAAACCGTTTTTTATTGTGCTTTCGCTAACACTTTGCCACGCCTTGTGAGCAATGTTCATGGCTGAAAATAAGGTGATTTTATGATCCTTCCCATCTTTGATGCTGTCAAGGAGTTGCATCACTACTTCCGTGCGGTAAAAGGTTTTAAACGTCTTAATTATGCCCTGGTCTAGAGGCTGCAGCTTAGAAGTGGTGTTGGCAGGCAAAAACACAACATTAACACGACTGAGCGGTGGGGCATTGTTGTGTGCCGTACAATTATCCATAAAAAGTAGAATTTTTTGCTGCCTTTTCTTCATATCAGCATTCACTGATCGTATCCATTCCTTGAATAATTCGCCCGTCATCCACGTTTTTTTGTTTGCGCGATAGGTCATCGGAAAAGTTTTTATGTTTTTAAAACATCTTGGTTTGGCTGATTTGCCTATCATGAGCTGTCTTAATTTCTCAGATCCATCCATGTTGGCGGCCAACAATATGGTTACACGTTCTTTAATATTTTTTCAGCCATTAAACTTTTCTTCCTTAAAACACATTGATCGGTCGGGGAGACACTTATAAAATAACCCAGTCTCATCGGCATTAAAAATGTTTTTGGGCTCATAAGAATCGATTATTTCTCCTAATTCGTCTTTCCACTCAGAACAAACGTCGGCCGATACACTCGCACTTTCCCCACTAAGCTTCTTAAATTTCATACTGTGCCTTTATTTAAACCTATCAAACCTATCACTCGCACGAAAGACTTTAATTCCCATTTTTCCTGCGAAAATGTTTGCTTTTTCTCTTAAAATGTTTCCTCCAACTGGTACATTCGAATTCCGTGCTTGCGCAAACCACTTTTTAAAATTCTCTTCTAGTTGTGGATACTCACCAGTCTTAAAGTGCTTTACTTTGATGTCCAATGTCTGGGAGACGATTTTGTCCTTGTTATTCAGAATTGATGTTATTGTGGAAGGAGAAACGTTATAACGTTTGGACACGTCAATTTTTTTTATCACCACCGGCCACGGCGTTAATGATTTCTTCTTTTTTTTCTCTCTCTAAGGAAAGACACTTATTAGCTCTTTTCGGAGGCATGGCTAAGACCGAACTGACTAACTTTTCACTCGCTCTGCTCCTTCCTACCCTCTCATAACCCTAGGCCAGACACCAAGGCGCCTCTTAGTTCTGGGGATCACAGACACATCGCCTCACAGCCTACTCGGCATCATTACCTGTCCTTCAAACCCTCTTACGTCCCTCAGTACCCTTCCGGTCTTTTTTACCCTACCTGAATTGCATAAATCTAGAGCTGGTGTACAGTCTAGGGTTAAAAACATTACGAGTTAACAAGATTTTTAAGTTGTAAATAAGAATTATAAGACGTTTTAATTGAGCTCGAGCACCAAAATAAATACAAATTATCAAGAGACCGGAATGCATTGTTTTTTTTACGAATTAAAGGGATTTTTTCAAGGGACCTGCAAATTTGTACGAATTAGCGGGATATATGAATAATCAGGATGCGAAATATCGGGATTTTACTGTATTTAAATTCAATCAGCAAATGATCATTCCTTTTTCTAGTGATAGACAGACTAGTGAAGAAATACATGTCTGAAATACTATGTAGAGTGCCCTTGTAATAAAGCATCTTGATAAGGAAAAATAATTTGTCATACAGATTGTGTGTACTGATTTCCCTGATATTCTAACCTCAAAATTAGGTCCTACTAATTTGATTGAGTATGATATTTAACTTTTGGATTCTAAAGTTGTGAAGCGTCATCCTTATGATTTGGCACCTGCAAAAATAAAGATAATGATAAATAAAAAATTCAGGATTTATTAAATAAAAGGGTTATAGAGCCATCAAAATCATCTGTCAGTTCCCTTGCTTTTCTGGTACTGAAGAGAAAACAACCATCCTGTAGTGGTGGATTACCATATTTTAAACTAAACAAATTGACATTGAGAATGTGCCATTACCAAATTTTAATTCTGCCTTTCACTAGTTTTTGGTAAAGCCAAGTATTTCAGTCTTTTTGACTTGAATTCTCTGTACCATCAAATTCCTTTAACTAAAGAACTTTTCACTGGATTTTGTCTAACATGGAACTTGTATCAATACACTATTGTCCGTTTTGTACTGGCCACCGGAGCACAAGTGCTCACCCAACTTCTCATTCAAGTCTTGGGAGACATCAAATTTAAATATGTTTTCATTTACCTTGATGACTGGGTATTGAACTCAAAAAGTTTTGATCAACATGTTGCTTATCTGAGAGGTGTTGGAAAGGATTATGTAAGGCAGATCTCGCTGCAAATCTGAAAGAGGTGAAGTTTGCTGTGAATAAATTTCATTCTTGGGTCACCTAGTTTCAGAGAAAGGTGTTTCAATTGAACCAGACCAAACCAATAAATAGGGAATTTCCCACCGCCTAAAGATGCAAAAGGTATTTCACGTTCCATTGGTATAGTCAATTTCTATTCAAAATGTATTCCTAAATTTATTTGATATAAGGATCAAGAAGAAGAATTTGAGTTTTTGAAACTAGCTGTTGCTAGTCTGCCTGTTAGGACCGCTGATTTTTCTAGGCCATTCATCCTCCAAACAGATGCCTCGAGCACAGCACTTTGTGCTGTGTTGTCACAAGAAATGGATGCGTAGAGGCAGCCCATTGCTTTTGCTTCACACCCTTTGAAACATCAAGAAAGAAAAACTTCACCAGTATATGAGTTAGTGTTTAGGAGTTGTCTTTAGTATTGACAAATTTAGGCAGTTTTTGGAGCACAAAGAATTTCTTCTTGAAATGGATAACCAAGCACTGTCACGGTTACTTGCTCATCCTAAGCAATTAGGAAAACTAGACCATTGGATTGTAAAGATTTCTTCTCTTAAATTAAAAATCAAACAAATTCATGGTACTCAATAACATTGTGATGTGTGTTGTCTCACATGTTTGAGAATTATACTGAGGAAACCTCTTCTCAACCTGAAACTAATCTTTGCAGTTCATTATTATTATAAATTTTTCTTCAGCATTTGAGGGTATTGAGACCAAAGTTTGATCCATGCCTTGGTGACATTATTGATCAGGTACAGAAAGGTACTACACCAAAACAGTACAAAATGTTAGAGGGTGTTTTGCATTGCAAATATCATTCAAGAGAGCAAAAAAATAGTTTTGTTTCAGAAACTCAGTGATATGGTATTTCAGTATTTTCATTCAACCCTATTATGTTCTCATCATGGAATTTATTAAACAAATAATGCATAACTTTTGGTAGCAGTTAATATATTTCTTACTTTTGCAATATATGTTAAATTAATTCAGTAAATTGGTTCCCATGCATTGACTTGCAAGATCTATTTGCTTGTTATATAAAATGTGACTTATTTTGATTGGTGTTGACGCCTCTCCCCCTCATCTTTCCAAAAATTGCATCTGTTTTCAATTGTTTCTAGAGTGAAAATAACATGTTTTAATGAAATTTTGATTTATTTCAACATCTTGCTAGAGAAAGAATACCCTACGCTGATATATCCTTTTCTCCAAAAACAAGGCTAAACACAGTGTGCCAGGCAACTTTAAGCGAGTACGAACTCCATTTTCACTGGCTTAAAACAGGAAACTCAGATTTATTATTTATTTAAATGTTAACTTATTACCATAGGTCCATTCCTGATCCTTTGCAGCCTTTATACACACGCGACATAAGGGTCATAATAGGTAGATATTCTGATGTTGTCACGATTAGTGTGGATTCCCTCACCGTTTTGAGCCATGTGCATGGAACTCGTAACCAAGCGACAGCATCATTACACATAACAGGAAGTTGGTCAGCTTGCCCTCCCTCCAGCAGCAGATCTGCTCACACACCCTCCCGATCAGTACTGCTATCCAGTATATTATGCACATTTTCATTTCAATACATATGAAAAAGTGTGAAAAAGTTTTGTGCCGCATGCAATAATTACTGTACACCAAGAGCAATTTAGATTTATGTATAGATGTAAGTGACTTGTGACATCATGTGTGCTTGATGGCACATGCAATAACTGTAGTACACATCTGAGATGTCTGATTCACACACTATAATTTATGGTTAAGAGGACTTAATTTGTGCACAAATATCATAAGCAAATTTTATCACGCACGGTACAGACTGTGGCGCTATCTTGGAGCACAGTGGTACTTTTGCTTCTTTCATTTCTTCATACTTCTTTTAAAAATACTCAGGTGCATAAAAAGTGTCCTAGTATTGCTTGACCCAAGACAAGCATAGTTCAGAACAGGGGTTCTCAAACATTCCTTTACAATGGAGATGAGGTCTAGTGTGTTAACCTAATACGGACTACTTCATCGGCACCTCTTCCATTCAAATAGCAACTCTGTTCTGAGTTTGTCCATGCCCTTGTGGTAATGGACAACCAGAGAGATATTTTTGTTGCCGATCTTTGTCTGGGGATGTGTGGTTGCAGTGGCACGCTGAATCTGTTTGTTTAACAATGGATCTGGGGTAGCCTCTATCGAGGAGGTTTTGGCTATAAGATTACACTGCTTGCATAAGTCAGTCTCAGTGGAGCAAAGCTCTAGTGGCAATACTGTAAGGCAGAGATTTCTTGGCTTGGAATGGATGGTAGCTGTCAAAATGTAGGTATTGAAGGTTGTCTGTGGATTTAATGTGAACAGTTGTTCCAGTTTTGCCATTGTGAAGAACTAGCTCCACAACCAGAAATATGGTATGTGATTTAGAGTAGGTCCAGGTGAAGACTGTGCAAGTTAGAGTTGTTGAGGGAGTGGATGAGACAGTCCTCAGTTGAATTCCAGATCATGAAGATGTCTATAAAACACATCCAGCAATGTGGCTGAATTGGCTGGTGGTTCAGAGAGTTTTGCTGCATTTTACCCATCAACAAATTGGTGTCAGAGGGAGCCATGCGAATGCCCATGGCTGTGCCTTTAATTTGGAGGTACCTAGTGCTTGTTTTGGGATCTGAAACTGTTGTTGTTTAGTGTGAGACTCACCAGTTTGACCAGAAGTGCTGTGGAGAGTGTGGGCATGGACAAACTAAGAACCATTCTCAACTGAGGACACAAAAATTCTGGCCTCATCACCACTCACTCAAAATTTGTTCTCCAAACCACCCAGATTGGTCTTCAGACGACCCCTCAACCTTCGAAACAAACTGGTGCACCCCAAATTGCCCCCCAAT
>NQII01001408.1:251724-268487 GCA_002778355.1 Clitarchus hookeri
TCGAAACAAACTGGTGCAGCCCAAATTTCCTTCCAATTCCAAAGTAAGTAATATCACCATCCCCAAGGGTCTCATTCTTGCAAGAACCCACATTGTAGCTCTTGTGCTATGCACCATCTTCAACAGCGAGCTCACCAACCAGACTTATCCTATCCAGGGCAGCTAAAACAGTATGACAGAGAATGAATGGCCACAGAGTGGACACCAAACAAGCCATAGCTGCGGTAAATGTAAATTTACAGGAGAAGCACATGTAGCGTCTCACAACCAGAACTTTGACTCCTGTTAAACAATCAGAGTGGGGAGGACCTACCACCTGGGGCCGCGGTGGTGTGGTCAGGCTACTCGGCTCCCACCAAGGCGAAACCGGGTTTGATTGCCGGTGGGGTCGCTCCCGGATTTTTGCATGTGAGAATCATGCCAGACAATGCTGCTGGTTGGTGAGTCTTCTCATGGATCTCCAGTTTCCCTCGCCCTTCCATTCTGGCACTGCTCCATACCTCGTTTTATCCTCATCAGCTCTCAAGACCTCATTGTCAAGAGCCATCCAATTCTCTTCACTCTCCACTTCCCTTTCCACCTTCTAATGATAGTGCAGAACTGTGATAGTAGGAACTGGCCCTCAAATACATCACCAAATCCAGACAGACACCTTACTTTAACATAAGATAACCCCTCCGCCACATTTCCAATTTCCTGCCTGACCTTAGTTCGCCTCCTGGCCATTAGATTCACTGTTTCCAACCACCAGTCAACAGACTGCCACTGATTAATTTAATTCTAAGATAAATATGTAATGTATATTACTTTTATTTTTCTTTTAAAAAATTGTATGGAACCAAAAGTAATCTTTTTGGCTGCGATTCAATTTGTTAAATAACAAGTGATTTGATTCCATATTCAATATTTATGAAGCTTGGCAGAATCCTAATGAAAACTAGTCTTCAACTTGTAAACACACAGAAGCAGAATTATTTTCTTGCTTTTGCATGTAGGTATGTGAATTCCTTTTTGAACACAAATAATTGGCAAACATGTACATATTGCATGCTTTAGACTGTCCATCTTTCGCTTGCAAAATCAAAAACATTTTTATAGGATGTAAAAAAAATTTTGTTCATAACCGCTGGGTTGTGGCTTGTATTGGGTTTTGGCATTACACACTGGGTCATGTGTGAGGCTCTTCTGGAGTAGAAATATCTTATTTACTCCACCTCTTTTAAATGCAGAAAAATATGTAATCCTAATTTCTTTTCACCCTCTTGCAGTATCTCAAATATTTTAACTTTTAATTTTTCTCATCTATGATGAAAGATGTTTAGCAGTACCTTTGTGGCTGCCCAAGTTATGAATGTATGTTTCCTAGTATCACATTTTCAGGGGGGGGGGGACTGAAAAAATACCAAATTACTGTGGAATATTTTATTTGTGATAGCACACAAAGTTTCTGCCTCACCTATTGCCCTAATAACCTTCACATGCAAATAAGTTACCTGGATAAGAACTTGTAATTAATCTACTTTATATGCCTGCAGCTGTTTCACAGAAAGATAGTCTTCCTCCTTTCAGCAATTCAGTCCAGTGTTTTTGTTATTATGCAGTCTCACAAAGGGGCTGTCTCCGGGCTACTCAGCCCTGGTGCATAAAGTAAGTAACTACAGGCATGTGTAGGTAAACACTGAGGGGGCAGTTAGTCATATATTAGCGGGGTGGTGTTTATTTTTAGATTTTTTTCTGCTAGCTACCGAGTCATACATCAGTGGGGAAGATAACAGAAATATTGAGCAACAAAAATAAATGCAAAAAAACTAAATTTTTTTGGTGGGGGTGTCCATCATATGGAGCCAAATGGTTCCAGTGCAATAGCACAAAGCATTGCCACTGTGCTAGTGTGGACTGTATAACACTGTGTGTTGTTATACTAATTCTGAACACTAACTGGTATTTTTGCAGTCACAGCTTCATGCACAACACCCTAGAGTATGCTTGACAAGCTTCTTATCTGGAAACTGAGCTTTGTGAGCAGAGTAAATGTCATTAACTGAATTTGCATCGTAAGTTGTATTTATTTTATGCCTACATTTCTGAAAACTACTCAATTAATTTTTCATTTTGGCAGTCACACATGAAAAAGGACAGATGTTGACTAGAAATGACTTTTTCTGTACTTATTTGTCATTTAAGATAGAATATAAATATATACCACATACTGTAGTTAACTGTACCTAATTATGTGAAGTGTGATATGACTTACAGAATATACATATTATTTTTAAATTAATTATATTTTAAACAAAATTAATGCACCGGGATTGTGAAAGGTTAGTATGGTAGTAGATAGGAAAATAGGAAACAAATGGGTAAGTGAAAAACTATGACACCAGTGTGAGGCTATTTCCAAATAGCAAGGTCAGAGTAAAACATATTGCACACAACATAGCGTAACACAAATACCCTTTGTACAAGAACATCTCACACTTTAAAAAACAAATGCTATTGACAAAAACTTTGGAAACATTTCAGCACAATACTTACCAGCAAATATCTCATCTCTCGTAGACTGAAAATAGAAACATACATAGCATTTATCCCTTGGAAGACACAGAAATAATAAAATCATAAATCAACAAAACAACTGTTTTGATGCGTGATGCATACTGGTATATATATATATATATATATAGCATACATACATGACTTCGCCTCATCTTCACGTCACCCCAGGCAGGGTTTGAATCATGAACGACTTGCTACCAGAGCCTACCAGTATGCCCCTAGGCAAGGGGCTCCCATTGACACATTAGCCAAGATTGTTTCACCTTTGTGTCAGACGTCACGCCACCCCCATGAGTGATAGAAGCCAGCCAAGCAGCTGCGCCTGAGCTCATGCAGCCAACGCCGCAAGCCTGCTTCCAGAGCGGCCCAAGATATGGCATCAGAGTACTGCTTCGCCTACAGAGGGAGGAGCTACCTCTGCCACCCCCAAGAGCAGGTGGATATATGTCCCTGCACCGCCGCAAAATGGCAGTTCATTCTCAGCAGCTCGCTCCACCACCTAGTGTGCTGAAGCTCTCTGTAGACACCGATGTCCTCGCTTAGGACCACCGCTACCTAACAGACATCTTCGCGACCTTCACTAGCAACACCCAAAGAAGTCTTCATTCCCTTTAACACTCACTACCCTTCTGGTAGTGACACCAGAGTCCCTTCTGGACAACTGCATCGAGTCAGTTAGGTTCAGTTAGTAATATAGTTACCTAGCTGCATCTGCTCTTGTCTAGTTTAGACCCAGGTCCCCTCCACCTGGTATATTCTTAGTCTCCTTCCGTTACAGTTTCTTGATAGTTAGGAGTTAATACAGGCCACAGTGTCTATTCCTCATAGGAATAAACAAGTTTATCTAATCTCCGAGTACTTATTTATATGGTGACTGTGACTTCAATCCCAGTAGATGTCAACCCACCAGGGAAAAGCAGGAGACAGTGTCATTAAAACCCATTTGCTGAACTTAAGAGTAGGACTGCAGGCTCCCTTAACCGGGTGCACGTACGTCTCAAACAGACACATTAGACGGCTGTCCATACTGTGGAGTAGGTACACCAAGGTGCCTGGTGCGCACTGACGGTAGAGCCACCACTACTAGGAACTCAATCCACAAGGCAGTTAGTCAACCAGCCCAGCCAATTCACTCCATCCACTGTGCTGTTATTGTCGCTGGAAGGTGTGATAAGACTGGTTTTGGAGGTCTGACTCCCTTTGGTTCACACCCACGTCGCTGTCAAGACATTCAGGGTAACCCACTGTACTGTTTGTCGCCGGTTGGAGTGATAGGGTACGACTGGTTGGCTTGGCCATGACTGGCTTTACACCTAACTAGGGCTCCTCATCGCCTGCTCTTCCTTAGCATGGCTGAATTTAGTACCTTCCTTATGCCACACACCCATAGGAGTGGTGCAAAAAGGCGAGCTAGGAAGGCAGCTACTGCCTCAGAGTCCAACTTTAACTGTAACCCAGCGCCAACTGCCCTCTGCAATATAACCCTCCCCCCAGAATGAGCTCAAGTCGCCCGACAACTGGCGAGACCTCACCTCCCAGTCTCTCCACGCTCCCTATTTCAGTCACCCTAGAAAACCGCCGGTGAGCCTCAAGTCATCGCCGACTTCCACCAGGGTCTCCACGTACCACTGGGTATATCAAACCCGTGGTTCCAACCCACCAGGATCAGTAGCCCTCCGCGGGCTCCCACCAGCACCACCAGCCGCAGCACCATCTTCGCCCACGGACTGGGCACGAGTTCCAGCCGGCACCAGTAGCAACAGCGGCTGAGTCAGGAGCTATGCCCACTCTAGGTAAGCCAGTGTTGCAGAAGACAGTTAAGCCCACACCAGACTTTGTGCCGTGCTGCCAAGCCACATGCCCCAGTTTATATACTGGCAGGGGTCCGGTTGGCAGCCAGTAAAGTCGAACCCAATAGGTAACTTATATCTCTGACCGGCAAAGTTAAACTTTGCCCAACCGGGACGTCGGCGTTAGTTTAATGAAAGGATGCTGTCCTATAATGAAAGACAAACCATGACTGCTAATTAAAATAAACAATCTTTACGGCATATTTTTCCACCTCTCGTTTAGACCCTCATTAGCCATGCAGAAAGAAAATTTTATGAGTTGGTATCGTGCCTTCCTTAAAAGATGCGAAAGTTCAGAGATTTAAAATAGCCTTATTTATTTTGTGAAATGGTAGAACGTTTTTAGACTCTCATCACAATTTCCTCTGGGCTTAAATGTATTGCATTTGATAATAAATAAATTTCAATTAAATTTTTTAAGACTGTCAAACAAAGTCAAGAGTTCAATTAAGTCGGAGTGGAAAATAAATATATAGGTAGGTAGTGCGACAGGCTTCACTCATCGGCAGGACGGCTGGATTAATAGCACCATCCCATGCAGCGATGTTGGCTTCTTTCTTTGTCACAAAATATAATTTCATGAATGTTTGAAAGCCTCTTCATGATTGCTCACGTTCAAATTAGTCTCTACTACCTCCTAGATTGCTAGAAATATTTATGATGGTGCAGCATTTCAACACAACTGCTATTTTCTCGGAGCTCTAACTTATGATGACCGTTTGGTGCGGTGATACATCCAAGAGTTATTACTAAAAGCAAGGTTATCAGGGAAGTTCAAAACCCAGAAGTACATTTATTAAAATAGAGAGTACCTATCAGTAAAAAAAATTTTGTTAATATGCACCTTTAAATGTGGTTTAAATTCCTCCTTGCTTTAACCAGCTTGAGCTGCATAAGTTTCTTACATATTGTAATGACGCAATATTCATAATTTTTCGGGACACTGGTGTAAAATTCTTTCGTGTGTATGAAGCTTTGGAAAGCGTCGTAATATTTTTATCGCGTTCAAGTTTAAAGCCGTGGTGGCTCGGTTCCCGTGATAATTTATCCGGCAGACGTGTACGTTTGTAGATTATCGGGAGGATGTTTGCCGGTTTACGTTTTATCAGGAGTCTGGGTTGTGTTTCGTTTCGAAGTTTGGTTTTTTGGTAAACGTCAGCATTAATTAGATTAGTTCGTTTCTGTAGATCAGGCAACGTCGACAAGTTTTAGTTCCTTCGGCGCAGTTTTAATGCGTCAACAAATGTTATACGAAACGAGAGGTTAGTTTATCGGGATGTTGAATGCGTCGAAAGTTTTAGTTCCTCCAGCGCATTTTCAGGCAACGTCAACAAGTTTTTGTTGTACGAGAGGTTCGTTTCTGTTGACGGCGCAGCAGTCGATAACGTGTTGAGAGTGGGACACGTGCAGTTTTAGATGACGCTGCTGGCAGATGCGGGATGCCGGGCGCTTATCTTAGGAGAAGGGGGCGATAGGCCTGCACATAAATACTAGTGGTGTCTATCGCCTGAGGGAGACAAAGTAACCAACCGTCGAAGAAGACGCATCGGGCGTGAGAAGACGCATCAGGCGTGAAGAACTTCACCCACACCGGCAAGCACCCGCGACCGTTAATTCTTTTCACATCATTTCTTTTCAACTTAACCTAAAGTCTATCAACTTATTTCCGCCGGTGTGGGGGGTAGTTAGGGTGCCAGGAGGGGACGAACATCCCTCCTGCCTTCGTAAATTAGTCTTGCGATGCAAGTTTTGAGACATTAATAAACGGTAAACCACTGTGGCGCTGGTCTGTACTTGTATATTCCTCTCTGAACGGTTCGTACTTTGCATACTGGACATTCGTAGATGAACTGTGTCATTCAAAAGATAAATAAAATATATATCAAACTAATATGGAACTTTTTTCTTAAGTAACTAGTGTTCAATTAAATGAGTCTCGTGTTTCTACCCTGAGCAAGCCGTGGCAACGTAAACAGTCGGCAGTAACAAGTGCCGAACGTTTACAATATGGCGTCCACCTGTGAGGCTGTAATATTTTAAATATTAGCTTAACGAGAACAAACGCGAAACATTACAATATATTCTTCTACTAGCTTTTACCCGCGACTCCGCTCGCGTGGTTATAGTAACAAACTAATAGGGAAAAATAACTGTATTTGTTAGTATATCACTTCCTGGCTCTCTAACTATCTCTGTACAAAGAATCACGTTGATCCGTTGCTATGTTGCGACGTCGTCCCCACACTTACAACTTACATTGATGCAGCATTGTACCCCGAGCACTATTTTTACTAAAAAAAAGTTTCCTGGGGGAATAAGATATTTTTTCGGAATAAAAAGTAGCCTATGTCACTTCTCAGCCTCCAACTGTCTCTGTCCAAAAATCACACCGATCCTGTGCTTCGTTGTGATGTGAAAGAAGGACAAACAAACAAACAAACACACACACACACACTTTCAAATTTGTAATATTAGTTATGATGCAAACATCATAATTTTAATTCAAAACACTGTAATAAACATTAGTTGTTAACGCAAGATTAAGATATTACTGTAAGCAGAAATACAAGCATTCACCATATTTATGAGGGGTGGATCCTGACCTAGTTTCAATACCTATTTCAGGGCAGTACAAAATTCTTTTTTATATCATAAATTATAAAATACTTATGTGCAATACTTTAAAGAAAAATAAAATTTCATCGCTGTAACAGAACTGTTATAATTATTTTGTATTATGAGATTGAATTACTTTATGTCAAAACCTATTTTTCTGTACTTAAAAACTGATCAACAGAAACATGTGTTAATTAAGTGTGACTATTATGCCATGTTGCTCACCTCTCTCGTGTACTAAAAGCGTTATATAGACCACATCCCATAAATAAGCTGCTGTTCCACCATGTGAATGCTGTGTCACGTTACTATACCATTCAACAACAGCACATTATCATCAGATCAAATCAACAATCAGTAACACACCACTGTTCCAAGATAAGCAAAATACATTTTTTTTTAAAGTCCAGTATGGGGTGTGTGTGTTAAATAATTGGGCCGTGGTCTGTTTTTTTCCAAGTGAAAGTCAATGTTTGGTGACGTTTTGCAAAAAAATCTGACAATATTCAAAAATAATATTAGTTTATGAACAGATGTACTTGCTGCGATCTGCATACCTCTGTACGATGTACTTGCTGCGATCTGCATACCTCTGTACTATGTACTTGCTGCGATCTGCATACCTCTGTACTATGTACTTTAGGTGTGAGATTTTTTAAAATGCTGGGAACTAAGTCAGTGGAGGGACCCTGCTGACCATATACCTACAAGGCACAATACACACACAAGAAAAAAACAACATATTCAACTTTGTGTTGAGTGTAATATTTGTGTCTGTATTTAAAACAAAGAGTCATGAACCTTTAAGATCTCAATAACAAATCATGTATAACTGGGAATTTACCATACTCACATGATGTACAGTTTACAACACACTAGACCATGCAACCATAAAAAATTACGGAAAGAAAAATAACAAAAAAAAAAGTCAATATTGTGATTTATATTTATTTAGGCTTGAAAAAAAGCACTGCACGCTTGTGTTACTATTTAAAAAAATTTAAGTTTAGCAATTCTGCTAAACCTATATTTAAATTATTTGCCTTGCAATGCCTGGGTTGAGTTAAAATCGTAATTTGAGTGTTCTGAATTCAAAATTTGCCACAAAAAAAACTTTAAGATAAGTTGTTGACTTAGGTGGTGCTGATGTCCTCTCACAAAACATTGAACTGATGCAGCATCTTAAACAGAGCTCCTNGCTCTACATACCTTATGCTGTTTTGGGCCTCTTCTCATACTTTGCCCATGTGTCACTATACCCATACATCCACATTTGGTCATAAAATTCTTCTTAATATAGAACATGCTTCTCTTACATGGTCAGTCAAAATGATCTCCCTGTCTTTCACAGTACAAAGGCAATGTTCAGTTGCAACATTTTTCAAAATTCATAACCGACCCTTTTCAGAAACACTATATTTATGTAACATTTGTCACAATTGCTTAAATTTAATTATATATTATTATTATATATATATATATATATATATATATTTAAAATTAATAATATTGAGAATAGTTTCCTTTACAAAAAATTATTGTAATGTAATAAAACTATTACAAAATAGAAAATTTGTATCAACGAAACATGTATAGTAATTACTACTTTTAAAGTTTACGAAATTTTATGTTTTTTAGATTACTTCCAAATATTAGTTTCAATTCAATACTGAAAAATTAAATTGCTGTTTATGTTGATTTCTTAGAACACATTCCATGCCAGTTCAACCAGATTATGACATTCAAGTTTTCAGATTTTTATGATGTTATTCAGTTAATCCGTTCATGAAAGTAAGTAAATTTCCAAATTTTTTTGGCCAAACTTATATGGTTTTAATTTTACAGATCTTCAAACTTTCAGTGAATTGCAATGTCTCAATGTTTGTGAAGTAGTCTTTGCAAACTGCACTCACTAAAGTTGTTACAACTTTCTCATAAAGCATGCAGTCCCCATTAGATATGAGAGCCTTATTAATTAAAGCATGAGAATTTCAAAAATAAATATGCAACTACTTTACAAAACAAAAGTCATAAAAAAAAATTTTAAAATCAATTTTAATAATTTTTTTTTTTTTNAATAAATTTTTTTTTTTTTTTTGCAAAAACAAGACTTTAAAATCTGAATTACAGTAGTGCAGTCAGGGAAAGGTATGAACAGAATGCATATATTTTTTATATTAATCTAGAAGTGTGTGCAAAATAAAAAAATTATAAAATTAACGGCTTTTTCATTTCTTTTCTTAATAAAATATTTTCCCCAAAAATTTGATGAAGTGGCTGCTAAATATATACATACACATGTATGTGTGTGCGTACATGTCTATAAAGAAGTAGTTTTTAATCACCAATGTATTATTTAATAGTGTGTGCATGTGGGTGTGAGCGAGAGATAGAGATAGATATATATGAATGGGGCTTCTGCTAACTCCACCTGACTTGTGCAAGATTTAGCTTTTTGTTAGCACACAGATAAGATTGTCTGTGAATTATAAATAAGGTATGTGGGTACTGGGCAGGCTCTCCAGTAAATAGTCAAGTCGGAGCACTGTTATGTTGCAAGTGAAGTCCTATTTTTAATTTTATAGGTGAAATATAATTTTGTTAATAGTGTTAGTGTACTTGGTTGATTACACTTTGAGGAAAACAAAATTGATGATACTGAGTGTAGTGTTGGGCACGTAACTTCAGAGTGTCTCAAAGAAAAGTATCACAAATGTAGCAGATTTAATTTGGGAGGATAAAATTATTTTGAACTGTTGAACAGAAGCTACTGAAAACTTAAAAATGATATGCTTGCACCATACAGTTATTTTCTTGAAAAAGTTTGAACTTTTGCAAAAAGTATGATGTAATCCCCTCCAGAAGCACAAGAAAATAGTTACACATGGTGACTGTACAGTAATCTCAAGAACTGTTATTGAAAGGTTTTAAAGCGAAGCCAGAGCAATGTAGAGGTATATTGTTTCAAAGTGATGGGACTTCTGATGTAACTGAAGCTTTGTTATTTAAACTACACAATGGTAAGAAGACTTGCCAGTGGAGTCCAGAGTTTTATTTGTGAGTCAGTTTGTAGACGTCCATGTGGCTGAAGGCATGTCCAAAAAAAGTAAGTGTAATAAAGTCGTCAATATGCGGTAATCAAAACCCAACAAAAAAATTAAAGTTGTTATAACACACAGTGCTGGCAGCCTGAGGGGGAGGGGGTGGTATCTATTTTTAGATTATATGGTCAGGAGGGGGGGTGTAAAGCTCTCACCAAGGGAAACTATATACGCAGCAACCTAAAAAATTGCAACAATTAATTTATTTGGCAANTGGCTGAAGGCATGTCCAAAAAAAGTAAGTGTAATAAAGTCGTCAATATGCGGTAATCAAAACCCAACAAAAAAATCAAAGTTGTTATAACACACAGTGCTGGCAGCCTGAGGGGGAGGGGGTGGTATCTATTTTTAGATTATATGGTCAGGAGGGGGGGTGTAAAGCTCTCACCAAGGGAAACTATATACGCAGCAACCTAAAAAATTGCAACAATTAATTTTTTTGGCAAATTTTTTACTTTTTTTTACTTTTTTCATTCAAATTTCCTGCAAAAAGTCATTATAGTAAGATGGTTTCTTTAAATGTGGTCAATGTAGAGAGATTGTACTGTATGTATGTAAACCATCAACACTTTTGGCTGTTCAGGTGATTGTCTCTCGTGGTTTAGTGCAGTTGTATTTTCTGTTGTGTTTGAATAATGCTAAGTTTAAAAGTTAAGCAATGCGACCATTGAAATTTTTAGTAAAAATGAACTAAACAATAGAATGTTTTCAAATGTTTGCTGAGGCTCACAGGGGAAAACTGCATGATTGTGCACATGTGCTTGAGTAGCACAAAAGATTTAGTGAAAGATGTCAGAAGATGGAAGGAGAACATAATGGACGACCCTTTACTTCAGTAACTAAAGAAAGTGTTGGAAAAATTAACAAGATTAAGACCACCACTGACTGTCGTAATGATAGATGAAGCTGTGAGCATTGATAAAGACACTGCATGGAAAATTCTGCACAAGTATCTATACATGAAAAATGTTTGTGCCAATATGATTTATCTACTAGAGTTCTCACACCAAAGCAAAAAGAACACTGGAAGGAAATTTGTGCTGCAAGTGCCAACCCCAGCCTTTTTCAAAATAATTTGGAAAGTCTGATTCTGGGACAAAACTGTAGTCAATCCACTGAAAGAAACAGTAATTTCCAAAAATGAAAAAATCTCATTGGTGCAAGTCCAAATTTAAGGCCATGCTCATTGGGTTTTTTTGTATCAAGGGTGTGATTTTGAAGGAAAAGAAAATGATCTGGAACTGTGTAAAAGGGTGTTTTCCAGGACAATGCACCTGCTCACACAGTACTTTATATGAAACCGTTTTTGGCCAATGTACTCATCACCACACCAGAACATCCTCCATATTTGCAATATTTGGTTCCACATGACATTTTTCTTATTCTTAAATTGAAATCTGTGCTAACAGGGACACATTTGGTCATTTGATGCAGTAAAGAAGGAAATAGTGGTTATGTTAAAACAGCTGGTCGAAACTGATTTGCTTAATGCGTTCATCCACCGTGAAACAAGACTGCACCAATGTGTAAGTGCAAAGGGGAGTACATACATTGATAAGGACAAGTATTAGAATTGTAATAGATATAAATAGATATGAGTTACTGTAGAAGTGTCAATCTTTTAATAGTCACACTTTCTACAACTACTAACACCCAAGAGATTATAAATATTGTTTTCAGTGAAGCACCCTCGCTTAAATTTTAACTGAAGTAAAATTAATCATTGAGAGGAAAATAGTCCTGCATCAGTAATTGCTTTTTGAATTTCTTGTAGCTACATTAGTGAAACTGCATTGAAGAACATCTAGTAAATTTTGTTTTATACAAACAGATTTTACAACACAAATTATTTGTGTGAAGAGGGTACTCTGATCTTAAGTGGAAAAGCATCACTCACCTGCACTTATCACAGGTCGTCTGACAACACGACAAGTGCAGTTGACTGTGCAAACCCATTGGGTGTGTATCACAGTGTGTGTCTGCAATGTTTGTAAGACAACGAGCACCAATTGAACAATTAGAGGACCTTGAGCATGACCGTATAGTGAGACACTAAGAGGGTGGCTGGACATTCCTTAGAACTGCCACTCACGTGAGGCGTGATGTCAGTGGTCCATCTGTGATGGCGAAGATGGGTGATAGAAGGTTCCCACAGAGGCCTAGTGCCACCTCGCTGCACTGATCGAGTGCTTGGACAGAAGGATAGCTTAGGCTGCCCTGACAGACAGAACAGCAACTGCACATGCAATCAGAGCCACTGTGGCCACCCACGTGTCTGCATGAAAAATAAATAATTAATTGTTGGAGGTAGGTTTACAATCTCGCGTTCCTCTGGCACATTTACCTCCGACACCAGCACGGCTCCGATGGTGTCTGGAGGGAGTGTGTTTCTGCCTTGGACAAAGTGATGGCTGTGTTCGCGTTTGTAGACATGTGGATGTGTAGAATAATTAGTGTATTTGCACTCGTATACCAGACTCGCCAAAGATTATGATGTGGGGAGCCATGACCTACATATCCTGATGACCTCTGGTATTCATTCATGGGTGCATGATGAGAGTGTCGTACATTTGTTAATTTGTCAGTCCTATCCGACCATATCTTGACACACTGTGGGTACCAATCTTCCAGCATGATAATGGGCGACTCCATGTTGCTAGGGCAACACAGTGTGCTCTATACGGTGTGCACATGCTACCTTGGCCTAAGACCTCAGCCCCATCAAGCATGTATGGAGCATGATGGAATAGTGCTCGATATCCAGCCCAGTTCTGACGACGACAATCGCCCAGCTATGCCAAGAAGTGCAGTGCAGCAAACTTATCCCAGAGAGAAATTCAGCATTTGTATGACAGGTTACATACCAGAGTTGCTGCATGTGTGGCCGTTCAGGGTGGTTACATTCCTTGATAAGATTTCTGTTGTATTTGTTGCATTTAATGTTCTGGATGTCCCACACTTGATGTTTCAATCAATCTCACATACCACCTTGTTCTTCTTGTGTACTAACTTTGGGGCAGATGTGTGTATTCCTGGGGGATGTTGTTAAACGTGTTTCTAGTTGTGTATTTAATTCATTTTAAACTTTTGAAAATACATCGTGTGGTGAGATGGATGCCCTAGAAGAAAGAAAAGAAAGAGTCTTGAGAACATTCACTCACTATTTATTTAACAGTATAGGGATATGTTAAATACATACTAAAATTATTTGTGAATCTAATTTCATAATCAAATCCTCTAAAATCTCCTAGACTCTTAAATCTGAACCCAAATTCATCTTACCAGAAACTAATCTTTTTAGGATTTTTCCCCANAATAGGAAGTAGATTGGGAACATAATTACAAATGATCATGCCTATGAATGTAGAAACTTAACAAATTATAAATTTCCTCTTCAATTTTATGTCTTCTAAAAACTTAGATTTTCACAGCATTTTATTTTTAATGTTTCTTCAAAGCACTTGTGCTCAATTTACCACCATGGGGTATTAGTTTTTGTTGACTTATCTTAATCTATTTTAAAACGATCCCAAAATGTTTTATATTTCTTCACAGATAAGCAAAAGGAGGCCAGAATTTTTGGTCAAAACACAAAGAATAAAAATAAACCTTTTAGTATGAAATTTAAAGTGATAATACTTACTGAATGGGGTAGTTTGATAAACTAAATCATTTTTAAACTTCCATTTTATGGACACTTGTGGTTTCCCAGAGATTAGCCTTCTGACCAAATTGCCAATATGAACTGATACAAGCACTTTTTTTGACCCATTTGCCCTTTCCAAATGCAATAAATGTGTCAAAGTTTTTCATAGTGGTTTTTTTGTCTTTAAAATTTGTGCACCTGGCCAAGTTGTCTTTACAGACTCATTAAAAGACATTTTGACTTGGTTAGCAAGTAGCATTCTTCAAATTCAAAATTGCATCAAAACCACTCATGTTTCACAAGGTGAACTTCTCATAATAACCAGCTACACAATCATTGTGACCAAGACAGACTGAAAGGGCAGAAAGGATGGTGCATGGTTAAAGATGGACTTTTATTAGTGTTGCTTTCTGTACATATTGACGTCAGTATTGGCTGGTTCATTCGCCATAGGCAAGGTGTGAATAGTGGAATGTGGCACACTGCACTAGCATATCCTGTCAGATATGAAACATTTACAGCACAGCAAAGGAAGCTGTATCAGTCACAGACTAAAGATGAGGTAGACCGCTTATTCATCTTCTGCGTGTGTACCCAACATTGACCTACCCCAAAGCATCACAGCTGTCAAAGTCACATTGTCAACAGTGATGAAAGTGTTTCTTTTTATCTTAGTTTTTTAAATGACTAGCACTATTATATGAATAACAATACTTTTACATATTTGAATTTAATCAAACTGCTTTACAAATTGATTAGAGTAAGTGTACATACATCTCAAAGCATTTGTTTACAAATCAGTTTTCTAACCTAACATTCAAACCATGCCGTTTTCACTAGACGTGTTGGCGGAAAAGCAGTTCAATGTTGAGACACGGAGATTGGTTGTGAGTAGCCAGCGATATCTCTACCTCATCGTTAGTCTATGGTATCAGTTGGAGATGCATTGTAAAACAACTAGCAAGTCAACAAACTGTTACAACTTGCTAACTGCTATAATTTTTTATGTATTTACTGGTTTTTTTTAATATTTTTTTTAAATATTCGTTTCATCCTCTTTGGGGTACGATGAAACAGTCATTTCTTTGAGTGTTGCTCCTTCCTTTGCACCCAGTANTCTTTGGGGTACGATGAAACAGTCATTTCTTTGAGTGTTGCTCCTTCCTTTGCACCCAGTACTTCTTCATTCTTTTATCTTCTTCTTCTCTCCTCATCTGAGATGATGGGTTTCGACCTTATTTTAGATTTTTCTTGGAACCTTATCCCTTCGTCTTTAAATTTTATCTGTACTGTTCTATCAAGTAATGACTTTTCTGTAATTTTTAATTCCCTTAGGTCTTTTTCAATTTCTGTGAACCAATTAGGCTTCGTTTTGCGGTTACGGAAGAAATCAAAAATTTGTTTAGTTAATCTATTAGAATTCATTCTGAGAAGATGTCCGTAAAACTTTAGTCTCCTTTTGCGCATAGTATCTGAGAGTTTTTCAATTTTCTTGTATAGCGTTTCATTCTTGACGTATACTATATTATTGTCCTGAAATTTTGTTCCTATGATCTTTCTTAAAATTTTTCTTTCTTTTATTTCTAATTGTTCCAACTGACCTATGCGATTCAAGGTTAGAGTTTCTGCTGCATACAATGCTTCTGGCTTGACCACTGTTTTGTAATGTTTAATTTTGGACCCCCATGAAAGAGATTTCTTGTTGTATGTCTCTCTTGTCAATTGGAAGGCCAACTCCATCTTATTTTTTCTGGATTCTATTGCCTTGCGTTCTGCTGCATTCCAACTAATCCATTCCCCCAGATATTTAAATTCTTTCACTATTTCTATTTTCTCTTCTTGGACTTTTAAGTATTTATTTGGGTGTTTGATGTTTGTCATGATTTTAGTTTTTTCAAAGGAAATAGTAAGACCTATTTTAGCTGCTTGTTTTTTTAGTTCAAGGATTTGTTGTTTTGCTTCCTCCATTGTTTCAGCAATAAGAGCCATATCATCCGCAAAGGCAATGCAATTGATTTTGAGATTCTTCTTTTTGCAACCCAGTCTAATTCCACTTTTTATATTTTTGTTCCATTCTCTGACTACTTTTTGTTTTATTATAGTAAAACATTTTTTTTTTGCACCCTCTGGTTTACTCTTGCTTGCATTTTACACATATAATTTGTTTCCATTGACCGCGTTTACAACATAGATTTTTTTTTTTTTGTCTTCTGTATTTTATAACAATTTTCCCCAGCCCCCTGGGAAAAAGGGCATTCACTGTGTTTGTTTATTTATCCATGGCTCTTTTGTCTCTGTATATTTATTAATTTACATATTTGTTAATCGGTTAGTCAATTCACAGTTACTTCCATCTTTTCTGAAGCCCTGCTAAAGTTATACTTTCATGTTATTCCTCCACCTCGTACAAAGCTTAACCGAGACTAGAAAATTACACCAAGGGGTCAACGCACCGCATTCGTCCGCACTCGGTGTAATATAATTTTGCATAAGAACTGTGTCTTACTATGCATGACCAACATACACATTTTCTCTCTGTTTTGATTTATGCTCATTAATTATAAATAAAATATTATAACTTAAAGAAAAAAAATATAAGTAAATGTTGAATTTAACCAAAAATAAGGCACTTTTATGTTAACACAAGTATAAAATGCTTGTGATACATGATGAATGTAGGACACAACCAAGCACGTCATACGTGGGGTGATTTTTCAAAGGTTTGTTTCAAAAAGTGTGAAAAAACTGCAAATAGACTATATCTATCCATTTATCTGTTTATTTATCCATTTATTTATATATCTATATATTTACCTATTTATTTATGTATTTTTACCTTGTGGTGCAGCATTTTGGGGCACCCACCCTACAGTGTAGTTTTAAATCCTTCAGATTTGGGGTTGTGTAACTAATTTTCACCATAATTTATTATATATATTTATAGGTTTTTCCCCCTTTCTTCTCTCTCCTCCCCCTCTTCTCCCCTCCTCTTTC
>NQII01001408.1:268797-279812 GCA_002778355.1 Clitarchus hookeri
CCCCTATTTCCCTTCCCACACTTTTTTCCCTTCCCACACTCTTTTCCCCTCTCTCTTCCTTCCTCTCTCTCTTTTCCCCTCTTCTGTGTTCCTCAGAATTTGTCATGAATGACGTGTTCATATGAAAAGGATGCTGCGAAATTGAGCTTTGAGTGTATGATTATGAACACTTAACATTAAAAATATTATATATATTACATTTAAAAATAAAATTATGGTTCTGTTCAATGGATTCTGTAGTTAGATGGTCAACAGATTTTTACAAAAAATTAACAATGTTGAATTATAGGCATAATTGACTTGGTTGTTAATTGGTCAGTTGCAGAATACATTGGTGCTACCATTGGTACATTTTATGTGAAGTCCTGTCTTAGTCCAGATGGTCAGTACCTACTGAGTGGCTCCAGTGATGGAATGGCTTACGTGTGGAATACGAGGAGACCTCGAGACCCACTGGCAACACTAGTTAGGAACAACAATGAAGTAACTTGTGTTGCGTGGAATCCATGCCAAACTCAGGTTTGTTCTCTGAGATTTCCTAAATAAGTAGAAAGCAAGAATTAAAAAAAAAAAAAATCTAGATGTTATAATTTTTTGAGTTTATTTGTTTAAAAGTCTGCAGTGTCTGTACTCTATTGTCAAATGAAAAAATTTACTCCTTCTTGATGTAATTACAGTAGTGTATCTGCTTAACTGATTGTAAGTATTTCCATCTCTGTTAGCTTTTTCAGGATATATGTTTGCCTAGAAAATTATACTACTGATATCTTATGATGTACTCACCCGGAAGACAATAATACCTAAGCAATGTTGCAGTGATGGAAGCTGCACTATGCCAGATGGACTAGGAATGACAATGCTTTTGTGATAGTTTTACTAGAGCTGTGCTGATTCACAAAAATATGCTGATGTGTTAAAAATGCTTTTTCTTATATTTAAGTTTAATTTAGGGTTCTATTGTACTCAAACTATGGTATTGGCGAAGTGCAGCACAATTTCTGTTTACACCATCTGAAAAGTAAATAAAGTAATGTAACAACACATGCGAGTTCAAGTGAAGACAAAAATTAAAATATGTTGGTCTATGTTCATAAAAATACTTATTTGTGAATACAGAAAATAGTAAGCATGCACAAAGTGGTCTACGTGTTTTATTACTCTTGACAGTGAAGTAATAGGTTTAAAACAAAAATGGTGTATTGTATTTATATACGATTGGTTCTGCAATAGACAGGTTTATGTTAATAGCAAATTATGTACTGTTAAACTTGACTTGTTCAAAAATAAAATGTGGGCTAGTTCATGTTTGATCTTTTGTGCATGGCAGCTTTGCTACACATTTGGATTTGTTAAAAAAAATTTGTTTATGAACAGGAAGAGTTAAAATAAACACCCATCACAGAATTAGCTTCTAACATGAGAATTATACTAGTCTAGCCCTGATTTTATGAGTACCGGATTTAAAGAGGCAGCGATTTTACAAAGCCATTTTTAGGAACTGTCAAAAAAAAATCCAAAAATTGACAAAAAAATTTGAAAAATCCTGGAGAATATGTAAAAAATAACAATGAAAACAGATTAAAAATACTTTTGCCAGTCCACAGCAATAAAATACACTGAAGAGTAAAAAAAAAACTGGTACACCTGCCTAATATCGTGTAGGGCCCCTGCGAGCACGCAGAAGTGCCGCAAGACGACGTGGAATGGACTAGACTAATGTCTGAAGGTATGCAGGAGGCATTGAAATATGCGCCAATTTGAGAAAGGGTTGCACGTCTCTGTCACGTTTAGTGATTCTCGTCAGTCGTTTGTCCCGTTCGTTCACAATACTTTTCCGTCCGCAGCGATGTCGAAGATGTGATGTTTTACCGGATTCCCGATATTCACGGTACACTCGTAAAATGGTTGTACGCGAAAATCCTAATTTTATCGCTACCTCGGAGATGCTATGTCCCATCTCTTGTGCGCTGACTATAACACCATGTTCAAACTCACTTAAATCTTGATAACCTGCCATTGTAGCAGCAGTAACCAATCTAGCAACTTTGTCAGACGCTTGTTGTCTTATATACTTATATAGGCACTGCCGACCGCATCGCGTTACTCTGATTGGTTCCATACCTCTGTTATTTGCATACACAAGCCTATACCAGTTATTTTGGCTCTCCAGTGTATATGGATTATCGCTCCTCTTAATGTGTACACCGCAATATGAAAAACAAAAAAACAAAAAAAAAAACAAGATAATCTGTTAAGAAATGTGGCAGTTGTGTTTCTAAACGAGTGCAACGCACGGCGCCTGAAGGTTAGCCTACCCTGTGCTGCGCAACTGTGACATTTCAAAGGGATTCTGGCAGTCACCCACCCTCTCCCAATCACCCCTCTCCCCCCTTTTCCCTCTTCAACGTTGTACACAATCCTATAGTCTCCGCCTGCTTATCGTATATTTCCGCATATTTTACGCAATTTTTATATCATATTTTATGTTGAAAGTTTGGTGTACGTAAATATGTGTGGGCATTGAAAAAAATAAGTTTTAAATGAGGTTATAACTTAAATAAAACTAAAATGATGCACCCCAAAAAATAACAAAATAATTTAGTAAGCACTTTGATGTTAACAAATGCTACAAATATGTAATATAGCATGCTGAGATTGTGACTTAACCGTTGACATGCCGCCGCGCAGTGATTGAAATGTCAGGCTGCTGCGAACTTCCAACACTGCACCTGGCTAAGCTAGTGTGCCATGGCGTATTCTCACTTCCTACTTTCCATCCTTCCCAGCAAAACAGTTGATTGTTTATAGAAATGTCAGGTAATTTGCGGACACGGGCAGCACCACATGAATTTATGGTCAAAACTAAGTAGAAAATACTCTTACGTAAAAATACATTAGTTGCTTCGTTTAGGAGAAAAAGCCATGAAAGATCCAAAATCCATTGTAGCAAACATGTGGTGTTCCAGTTAGATAAGAGTGAGGTGATGTGGCGATGCTGCAGTTAATGTGTTGTCGTAAGACATACAGCAAGAAAAAGAGCTGAACTCAGCAATGCCAAAGAGTCCATGGAATTCACATGCAGAGAGTATTGGGACATGGAAATGACCATGGGTGCATCTGGCGGCCAAGCTCCATGCATTCTGCATGCTTCCAACTTGCGAAAAATTGCATTGCTATGGGCAGAGCAAACTTTGATCACTGGTTATGATGTTTCAATGTTTTGTATTCTGATGATGTGCTCTGTGCTTAACGTGGAGTAAAGTCATTTTATCTACTTTAATGTTGTTTTTCTTGTAAACTAAGACCCTTACACATTTTTACCAAAGAATATTTTCTACCTAGTTTTGGCCATAGATTCGTGTGGTGCAGTCCATAACTGTGATTTACCTGACATTCTGTATTCTCGCAGCTTTTACACTTTGGCAACACAAACTTTATAGAACACTGATAAAAATATGCAATTAAAAACAAATGTAGAATCCTGAAATAATATGAAAAATAAATCATTATTAGTGTTTTACTAGAATACATCTGGTAATCCATTCTCCACTGGCTTTGAACTGGTCCGCGCTGATACAACGTGGTTGGCAGATTTGTGCATCTATGTAGGGGGGGGGAGGTGTGGGGTGGCTGACAGAGTAGCTGCAGTTAGTGGAAAGGGAGGAGAGTGGAGATGCGTGGTATGGCTGGCTTCCTAGCACTGCTACAAGGATGAGAGGGAGGCGGGTGGAGAGGCGTGGCTGGGCATATACATACTTGAAGTTATTGCCGGTGAGGAGGGTGGCTCTACCATTCTCCCTCCATGCATGTCTAAAAATAGCTTGTTTACACGACTCCGGCAGAGTTGCTGCCTGCCTGCTGGCCGGCCGTGTTCTGTACTGCCTGCTGCCATTGCACATCTCATTACCTGTTTCTCGTAAAAGCTACTGCATAAATTACGCTGAATTTTTTATTTCATGGTTTTGTGATAAAAAGTTAAGGTGCATAAATTACGCAGTGGTGTAAAATATGCGGAAATATACTGTATCTCTTGTGGTGGCTGGCAACAGCAGCAGTCCACTATCAACAAGGTCAACCTACCTGTACAATACAAACAACTGTGCCAGTGTAGTGAATGTTTAAATATGGACGTTGTGCTGTCTACTTAATGTATGCACAGTGAGTGCGCACTGCTGTATTTACCCTTTTTTGGTGACAAGGGAAAGTCGTATAAAATTTTCTGGAGTATAATTTTATTCTGAAGATGTCTGTCTATTGAAATAAATAGAATTTCATTAATAAAGTGTTTGATTTTTCTGCAAGAAACTACTGGAAATTAACTCCGCACTCGCTTAGTAACACAGCGTCCAATGTTTCCTCTTTTTTTTGTGACAAGGGAAGGTCGTATATGCCGTTCTGGGATATCATTTTATTCGGAAAACGTCTGCCTACTAAATTAAAATAATATTTCAATAATGCAGTGTCTGATTTTCCCTCAAGAAGCTACTGGAAACGCACTTCGCACTTTTTAAAGTTAGACTGCGCCCAAAGTATGCATTTTTTTGGGGACAATGGGAGTTCGTATACTTCCTCTGCGGTATGCACAATTTGGAAGACGTCTGTCTGTTTAAATGAATTAATATTTCCTTTTAAAAACATTACTTTTGGGATTATAAACTATTAACTCTGAAGATGAAAAATGCTATTTTAATGTGATTTTTGGGGTTTTGCTGGATCAGAATCGGTCAGAAACAATTTTGTGAGATCAGCAATTTTGCGAGTTGATTCTCAGGCACCGTGAGGCCTTGCAAAATCAGAGTTCTACAGTAATGAACTTGCAGATGCAGTAAAATCTTGTTATAATGAATTTGAAGGGAACACTTTTTATGTTCACTATAGATGGGAAACTTCACATGTACGCTTGTCATGAAATAATATACAAAACTAATGTATCAAATTTATTCACGTAGAGTACTTTGTAATCTTTATAACCTGTGGGAAAGCACTTTATAACAGAAAAACTTACTCAGAAAAATTTGAATATAAACCTACTTTAGTCCAAACTGAAATACACTGTAGTCTGTTTAGATGGTTTTTCAAGGGACCAAAATGAAAACATGCATGGTGTCAAGCAATGCATGTAGACTTTATCTCCATCCAGAGGTCAACATCTTTTTTGCTGTGTGGGTGGGTGTAATATGTCATGGCAAAGTTACAAGAGCGTTTTTGGACAGAAAATTGGCATTATGTATGTGTTATCTTCTCACGGTTGATCGCCCTCTTACCTACTAGCCATCATCTTTTGTTGATTAACGCAGTTGTAAAAACAGTCCAACTTCTTCCCTTCCCTCTGAGACTCTGAGCATGGTCACTGTTAAGCTGGTAGATTATCTTGCAGAGGGATGGAGCTTGTGACAAAAATTACAAACTTTGTTTGGAAAAACAGTGGAATTGAGCAGCTTTTTCACTGATGCTTCTATTTCCTAGGTCTTGTGTAAAGCATTTCATTACACTGGAAAAGTTTCAGTTTTCACAAAGGTAAGATTTCTCAATCATTTATGCCAAAGAATAACTCAGAACTACCTATCTGCAGTTCATACATCGGCAGAAGCACAGATTTGGTCAACGTATGCAAATTCTGCAGTAGCATATTCAAATAGGCATAGCTCGAAGTTTTACCTTGTGTTCCATACAGTGAAGATGAAATGAAACGCAGCATCCAGAAAATATCCCACCTGCAAAATTCCTTGCCTGGCGAGAAATTAAACCCAAAACATTCGACTTGCTAGTCTGTCATTCCAACCACATCAGATGAAAACATTACTGGTTGTACAATTATGTTTTGAAGTGTACCTTGAAATTTTTATCCCATAAAAATGATTTCCCTTGCCCCATCTCTTTTCTGATTTTGAGTTAAATGTTTGTAGACAGTACTTTTCAGTCAAGATTGTTGTTGTTTTGGGGGCACATGTTCTGTTACATGCAGTTGTGATTCTTAATTTGAGGTTGTGAATGATTATTTGGAAAGGCGAGATCATGTTAAGTAAGACAATCCGATGTTAGTATGTTGTCAGCGATATACAATTTTAATTTTGGCAGTTTTGGGTAGTACAATTTTTGTGTAACTTTGGATTAAGTTTCTTTGGTGAAAACTTATGTGGTTATTTATGTTTTTAAAGCAGTTGTTTCTCTAAGACATTATACATAAAAAAAATAATGTATGTTCTCGCCATTCTACTAGCACAATTTGCTTTGTGCCATTATAAAATTAGTTATTTAAATTAGCTGTTAGGGAATGACCAGAAGTAGTAATGTGCCAGGCAACGATGGCTAGCAAAAGAAACCGGTTCAAATCTGCAGTTATAATGTAAACCCTTTACTATGGCTAGCCACATTGCAAAAAAAATTTTACCTGTCTATGGAAATAGAATAATGCTATATGTACATGCTCAACATTATCGGCCCAATGGAGGAGTGAACAATACTGCATTCTGATAACACATATTTTTAATGTGCAGATCTGTGACCACTAATATGAATGCTCACCATTTCATGATGGCCAGTGCTTGGGCATCATGAGCTATTATAACTTTCATGCCATCTACTCTAGGTGCCACCTGTTGAAGTAATGCCAGCTGCTGAAAATAGCATGTATAGACATATATTATAATTCACGTATGTGCTAAAAACATTATGTCCAAAACAAAATACAGTAGAACCTCTTGCCATTTTTCAGGGGACTGAAAAACAAAAACTAGTCTCCATAACTAAATGTTAAACGAACAGACCCACCTACATTGGTTATGATGTGTCAAGTTTAACTAATATAAAACACTATAAATAGGAATCTTTGAAGTCATACATAATAAGATCTGAGACAAACATTTTGACTAAGTTTACCAACATAGAAATTATATAAAGTATACTTAAGTTCTCGTTGAGCTGTTGAGTGGTGTTAATATAAACAACACTCAAAAATCCACTATTAAATTTCAGAAAATTATGTAATATTTAAGAATTATTTATTCTGTGCATAATTAAAAGGAACTGTCTACTGTCTCTAAAAAAAATTTAGAATTTCAATTATTCGTACAATTGTCTCATTTCACTACTTTAATTAGTCACGCCATAGTCAGTCTTTTTTTTTTAAACATAAAACAAATCACTTTTATTTTATCTGGTATACTTACTTTCTCTTGTTTAAAAACCTTCTTTAAAAGCCTAATTTAAATAATCATGTACAGAAAATGACCACTAGTGTACCAGGAGTAATATCCATAGGGAGTGAACAAGTCACATCTATGAACCAAGAAATGAAAATGTTGGATGTTGTGATAGATAAACTGCAGCATTTATTTGTCATTGTGTTTTAGACTATAAAGTTCCTCTCTAAGAAACTATTTTATTTATCAGTGACAATCTACTTACCACTCTGTGTTTTAAACATAAGAGAGAACCAACTGGGATGCAAACAACACGTACAGGTGTTTCCTTAAGCTTGCATTACCATGTTTTAATGTTCTTTGTGTCTTTGTTAGATTTACATTTAAATATCACTAATGGTTTTGACTGTACAGTATTTAAGTTTGCAAGTGTTGTGGCAACATTGCAAGTCATTATTTTGAAAATATTGTACTCCTGTGTCTTATGACTTTTTATGACTGTTAGTCATGGTTTGCCACTCATCAGGAAAATGTGGAAATCAGGGAAATGTCAGGGAATTTCAAACAAGTTAGCTAAATGTCTGGGAATTCTATGATATGTGTGAGCGTATTTGACAATTCTGTCATTAATTGTGCACCGCTACCAGAATCGTATAAAATTGTTTTAATGATTGTGGACAAAATGCTTAGGCATTTTTCTTTGCCATTTATTTAGGGAGCAATTTTGTAAGAACAGAGAAGTATTTTTGTCTAAAAGTGTGTTATAATTTAAATTTAAAAAAATATATTGCCAAAGGGTTATGGGGAAAAGGTTAATTTTGTCTGGATTTCAGGGAATTTCCCAATGGGAAAAAGGTGGCAATCATGTAGGAACATAGTCGTCAATGTAAACAATGTTTTTCATAGCTGAACTCTTAGGCTTGTTTCACGTACTGCGACCTGAGTGGCATGATGACCGCTCTGCATCACACTGCAACAGTGCAGCTGTTGTTCCGCAGTAAGGCTGCCGCGACGCTGCTTTTAGGCGACTACCCATGTGGCTGTTGCATGTGACTAGAACTGCCAGAAGTCTATTCAACGGTGAAGTCTGACATAGAATGTGACCTTATGCTATTGCTCTTGATGGGAAAGGAAGATAAGGTAAAAATAGGATATTTTGGGTTCACCCTTCGATGAAGGAACTAGAGAATGATATGTTTCTTACATTATATGATAAACTGCAAGACCAGAACAAAAATTTCTTTTCCTATACTTTCATATCCGTAAGAATTTTTTTGGTCTATTTATTGTCTAAAATAGAAAGTGACATTAAATGAAACAACACGACAAGAAGATTGTCTTAACTCTCAGTTAAGCTTAGAAATAAAGTGAACTGTAAGCGCAACTAATGAGTAGTGTGTGTTTTCCATGCATTACTTAAATTGGGTAATACAATTTGAAAGTATCGTTTGATTTTAAAATATTATCTTTCAAATCCTCCATTTAATTTATTGTAAATTTAACATATTTTTACTACTTTGTAATGATGCAGTTAATACTGATTTGATAGGAACATTTACTTAATTTTCTTTTGTTTTGTGAGGAAATGTAACTATTTTTCAGTATTCAAGACGTTTTGGCTGTATGTGTATCTGTCATGAGTTTGCTTCTTCTAAAGTCTTAGTTGAAGTTGTATCAGCGATTAGAGATAAGGGCTATTATGATGTTCGTAGACGTTCTTTCCTTTCAAGTATGTTCTAGAAATTCAGTTGTTTAACTTCAGCACAGTTTGTCTGGCGTGGAAAAGTGGTTGCGACGGGGTTCGCATCAGTATCCAAAGGGATTCTGTACCACGCGATGCCCTTATTTGATTAGGTTTTTGGCACACTGATGTGAGGAATGTATGTAGAGCACAGTGGCAATATGAGCTGTGCATGCCCGCCACCAGACAACAGATTATGAGACCAACCAGCAAGGAATCCGCTCCACCGGCAAGCACCCGCAACCTTTTATTTCTTTTTAACCTCATTTTTCGGCTGAATTTGTTCTTCACTACCGCTATTGTGGGAGGTTCCCAGGGTGCCAGGAGAGATAATTACGTCTTTCCTGCCTTCATAATTTCCTTGCGATGCAAGTTTTAGTGACTTCAATTATTAATGAATTCTGCAACACTGTTCTAGTAATCTGCCTGGCTCGTTGTATTGCTAATTGTTAGTGTATCTGCATTTTAAAGAATGTGAACTGCTTTAATTTGAATACATTTTGGAGGAAATTATGCAATGTTTTTTCTCTTATTATGGCACCTTTAAGTAAGTCTCATGTTTCTGCAGAGTGAGTAAACAAAGCTGTGACTTCGTCATAGAAATTTGATGTCTGTGGCGTTATAACTGACATAAAGTATGCTGATTAAACATAAAAATTGCATTGTTTTGACACACAGCTACTACTAACAAATTGAAATTGTAATACACAGATACACGTGTTGGACCTATTATAATGCCGAAGGCATCAGAATTGGATGACTCGAAATCACAGCTCAATTTGCTCATTCTGCAGACACATGAGACTTAAATAAAGGTGCCATAGTAAAAGAAAAAAATTTCAAGTGTTTAACAATTAATTAATTAATTATTCAAGTTAAAGCAGTTCACATTCTTCAAAATATAGAGTCACGAACAGTTTTGATACAAGCCAGGCGAATTACTAGAACAGCGTTGCAGAGTTCATTAATTATACTTGTCACGATAAACTCTCATCGCGATAAAATTAGGAAGGTAATAGGGACATAACTTCCCTTCTGGCACCCTAGTGATCTCCCACACTTGCGAGGCCATAGTGGCTGGGTAATTAGACTGCTCACCTCCCACCAAAGTGAACCGTTTTCAATCCCCGGCTGGGTCTCACTCAAAATTTTGCAAGTGGGAATTGTGCCAGACGATGCTGCTGATCAGTGGGTTTTCTCAGGGATCTCCCGTTTCCCCCAGCCCTTCATTCTGGCATTGCTCCATAATCACCTTGCTTCACCCTCATCGGCTCTCAAGACCTCAATGTTAAGAGTCGCCCAAATCTCTCAATTCCGACACATGCAGAAATAATTTAGTTGACAAAAGTTTTTCCAAAAATTTGAGATACAAAGAAAGGTCACTGGTGCTTGCCGGTGTGGGCGAAATTCATCCCGCACGAAGTTGCTTCCTCGCGGGCTGGTTGTAATCTGTTAATGGGCAGCGGGCACTCACAGCTAAAGTCGCCACCGCTCTACTCTCACCCCTTCACCAGGGTGCCAAAAACCTAACCAAATAAGGGCATGATCCAGTACAGAATCCCTTCGGATACCATGTGAACCCTGTCGCAACCACTTTCCCTAATCATCCACACTATGCAGAAGTTAAACAATCAAATTTCTAGAACATACTTGAAAGGAAAAAATGCTTACGAACATTGTAATAGCCCGTATCTCTGATCGCTGACGCAGCGTCAACCGCAACTTAAGAAAAAGCAAACTCATGACAGATAAACATACTAACACATTCAAAACTTCTGAAATACTGAAAAATAATTACATTTCCTTGCAAAACAAAAGAAAATTAATCAAATGTCGCAATTAAATTAGTAATAACTGCATCATTACACTATATAACTGCATATAAAATGTTTTAGGTCATTTTTTGTTTTTAGACAAGTTTCAAGAAAACACATTTATATTATGGCACACAGTTCATGTATGAATATAGCCCAGTCATATTAGGTAAAAAAAGGGGTCAACCTCGGAATGAAAGATAATAAGCTGTAAATTGGTATAAGCCTTTGTTTTGTCGTTCTTAATGTTGTCTCAAAAGTCACCAATGTTATCGTGTCCGCGTCTTAAGATATTGAAGGTCAAAGGTCATAAAAATC
>NQII01001408.1:281182-341854 GCA_002778355.1 Clitarchus hookeri
AAAATATAACTAAAATATACATTCCAGAATTATTAATATACTATAGTTAAATATAAATAATTAAGTCACTTATTTTAATTAAATATAAATAATTTATAATTAGTACATAAATAATGGGCATTGTTTAATAATTATACTTTTTTAGTAAATAATTAACTTTATCCAACGTACTGATAACCGTAACTCACGCTTGACCTTGCATTAGACCATATATGACTGTGCGCGGCGCACTCTTTGCGGTCTACCGCAGAACGGTTGCTCGTATGAAAAAAAAGTTCAAACAGAAGTTGTAGAGAATTTTATATTCTAGAACTTTTATAATAAGTGCAAATCTTATTTAAGCAATAAAAAGCGAGATATTCGTGAAAAACCGATTTTTATGACCTTTGACCTTCAATATCTTAAGACGCGGACACGATAACATTGGTGACTTTTGAGACAACATTAAGAACGACAAAACAAAGGCTTATACCAATTTACAGCTTATTATCTTTCATTCCGAGGTGAAACCCCTAATATGACTGGGCTAATAGCTGTTTGTGGCTCCGTTATAAACACAAACATGTAGATAGACGAATAACTGAAATATAATGTATTAGTCGCCAGCGTGCAGCGCTGCTAATTCTGTTAGTGTGTAGAAGCTCTCATTTGATTCAGTTGTCTGCGAGTAGCCATGTAACTAAAAATGCTACCTAGCAGTGCTGCTGCTAAAACGAGCCAGCTGCTGCCTAAGACTGTGGCATTGCTAACGTCAAACAGTTGCTCGGTATAAAGACTCCAATTGTTAGCTATGATGTGCCACTTAGCAGCGCTGTTGAGTCGCTGCTTTTGAAATGGCATTTACTGTACCTTTTGTTAATAAATCAATTTCTGTTTTTGTTATTCACTTTTCGGACGTTCATTTTATTGCTCACTTAAAGTTGTGTGTGCAATTTTATATGTCTGTTGTAAAGATTTATTATTTTTTCTTGAAGTGATGCAAGTTTACTACGATATAGTGATGAAAATGACTTTAGGTTACGTATAAGTGGTAAATAACATAAATAGGTTTAAATGAAATACAGTGAGGAATCAACAAAAACATCTGTCAAAAATGTGTTATATTTCTTTCATCCATTAGTGTTAATTATGCATGTTTTTTTTTTTAACTTGGTAGTGTTTGTACCTTTGTTATTTCTCTGTCAACAGTGAACAACAAAAACATTGCTGGATGTGGTTGTTGGCAAACATTAAAAAATATAGCCTCTATGTGTATTAAATTATTTATTTGCTAAATAGTTTCAGCTGCAAGTGCAAAACAGTAGATGTTCTACCATTCACATTTGATGAAAGTGTTTATAATATTTGGTTAATGCTTTGATGTCAAGCAATAAGGTCATACTATATTTGGCGACAGAGCAAAAAATTTTGTTCAATCAGTGTAGTAAATGTTAATTTATGATGTATAAAAGTAGGCCTTTTCAGCATTACTTATGCAGGAATTTTGGCAGTACTGTGGAAATTTTTTGGTGATTATTGACTTTTAATCCACATTTGTTTAGTGCATATAGTTTTCACCGTATACAGATATATAACATTTTAGATTTAAATGTTATTTCATATCAGGAGGGCGATTAGTGCTTTGAAAATGCCTGTGGTCACAAATTTTTGTAGAAAAAAATGGTGGTTGCTATTTACTGTTTATATTTATATATACAACATGCTTATAACTACAAACTGCAGTCTCACGTAGTTGATAAAAATACTCTACCACAATAACTATTGCTGATCATTATTTCAGAGTAAATACCTTTTTAGCTGCAAATAGAATTTCTTCTCAGTTGTAAAGCAATCCATGTTCATCTAAAAAGAAAGAATAATTTATGCATCGCAAAGGTAGAAATATTTTATGAGATTTTGTGAATTGCTCTATATTTTGTGTTTAAATGTGCTGTAGTTGTGTTACATTGACTGTTTACCATAAAATAATGTATCCATTTATGTAGTGTAATTAACCTGTTTTTATCCTCTTTTTTTTCTCCCCAGATAGTTACTTGTTCAGATGATCCGTGTTTCCAATTTTGGGAGATAGGGCCAGAAAATCAGAATGACTGTGGTGATACATCATCTGAAATTATTGGTTGGGCTGAAGCTGTAAAGCCGCAGTCTGCTGCAAAAGATGTCGATGTAAACGTGTCAAACTTGGTTGCAACCAAGTCTGACAGCCTGCCGGACAGAAGGTGTTACAGGAAGCGAACTCCATCACCAGTGTTATCATCACGTTTACCCTCACCCAAACGATTCCAGTCCCAGTGTGGCCCTGCCCTTCAATGTCCAACTTCCAACCTCCCAAACTCGGCCCGTGATGGCAAATTCCACCTGCATCGCTGTGAGATGGAGCGTGAGAAGGATGTTAACTGGCTCGTGAAAATTAATAAGGAGATAAAGGACCGCCCAGGATCATGCCTCCGGGTCAGGAAATTGTTCTCCTGCTCACAACCATTAAGATCTACCACTTCGAGTATATTGCCGTATCTGATCAAAAAAGGGGTAGTTCTTCGGCAATCTGCAGCTAGTCCTGGCACATCTGGGTAGCAATAGTGAATTCAGCTCGTGCTGTATGTAACTGAAGTGGCTTATAAATTGCTGTGATGTATTGTGGCAGACTTTGTACCTGTTTGCATGATAGCAGCTGTACTAGTTGTTGTACTTTTGCAGTTTTTAGAGACTAATTTATTGCCTTTGGTTTTCTATATGTCTGTACATGCTTTAAACTGCTGATTTCTTTGTTAAGACTGATATTTTAATAGGAATGAATGACTTTACTCTTCTACAGTATGTTTCTGTAAAAATGTTTGTCATAATTTACTAGTGTAATTATTTTTTTGTATATTGTATTGTATACTACAGTTTGTACATATGTTGTCACCTAGCTGTGTTCTTCATTCTTCTTGTCAAATGTATTAATAAACTCAGTAAAATAAGTCTAAAATATCATCAATAGATAGACGGGTGTGCTTAAAAGCAGGAATTTTTATTATTTGGCCAATACTTTTCATATACTGTGTAGGTTACTGTGTTGATTGTCAACTTGAACATAATATAAGATTAAAGAATACCACTTTATTTTAAAAATTCTATAAGATGTTTTAACATTACTTGGTAGTGGTACAGTAACACCCCAGTCTGAATGAAAAGTGGTTTATGGGTTATCACATAAATATGTACCTACAGTCGGTTCACGACTGGAAGAAACTTTTGAAAATCAACCTTTGAAAATCACCCTAGCCGTTAGCGACATGCATATAACATTACAAACAGCGGTGAGCGCGGATACAGTTATGCCGTTAGGTTGCCAGAACAAAGAGAAGAAATAGTTCCAAAATTTTAACGTAATAGTTAATTTATCACTTACAAATGGGTGTCGAAAAGAATTGTATCTTATTATGACAATTATTAATGACGTGATGCTAACGTATTTAGATTTCAACGTTTCTTGCATACTCACATGATCACGCTCCATGTGAAAGTAACACAGCCATTTGTTTACTAACCTTCGTAGTCCTTGTGTTATTGACACACGTGCCAGAGAATTTGTGCGATTATCTCGTTTAACCTATAATAATTCGTTTATTTGTCTTGTTTTACTAATATCCGCTCTTTATTATTTGGTTTTTAATAACGTATGATTTTAATTTGTGCTCACTTTCAGTTATAATTTCTTTGGTTTTTATGTGTTTCATGCACGTGTCTTTCCTTTGCCACTGTGTTCTAACGTTGCAGTATTTGCACATAAGAATTGTTTTCACATTGTCAAAGACGTAGAATCCTTCACTCGCAAACTCTGCCATCCTGTCGAAAACCGCCACAACCATTTTTAAACAACGTTTTACAATTGCGCGAAATATCCGTCTCAACCACCACGCCATTTTAACGTCTGTAGCAATTTCGATCAATACTGATGATCTTGCCTTCGATGTACGGGAATTTATCGAAAGTCACTAACAATCGATTGTAAATAGACTACTACTATCGATTGGTACTACCTACAGAGTACCAGGTTACAAAAGTAGTTCTTAAAGAACAACACATGGTCAGATACATATACTCTGTTTAATTTATGAAGGCAGGTTTAAGAAAGTAGTGCCAGTGTGGTTTTGCCAATGTAACCCTCCACCTCAGCTGTTCTGACCAGAAAATATGAAATTATCTGATGCAGCAGAAATTGCATAGTTCAAAATGTGCTTTTGCAGAAACTATTTTTAAATTTATTGTAAATTTAAATGTTTGAAAGTAAAATGTATCTAGAGCAGTGTTTTACGCATTTGCTAAATAATATCAGTTAATATTTTTGAACAACAATAATTTGCCATATACATATTGGTTACAAAGTGTGCAGCGTAGATATGTTAAATTTTTTGTCATTAAATATTTTCTGCAACTGACCGCCGTGAGAGAGTGAGTGTACTACACTTCAGTCCGTATTTAATTTAATGAGATTTTTTTTATGGGATTCATACACATAGAAAATTTAATATATAAAATTTTAATTTTGCTGGTAAATATTTATGAAGAAATGAAGAGAGACTGGAAACTGGGTTTGAAGTGGGTTTATTCATTATCATTACTTATATCATCTTTTTTTTTTTTCATCCATATCAAATTTTGGCTTATAAGATTGTGAGTTATATCTTTAAACTTCATTTTACCTTTTCAGTAGTGCTGTTTTCATTATTTTGTTAAATTTTAGTGTACGATTTTATTCATGTATGAATTACCCACAAAATGTTTGTATTCTGACAGAAGCAAATATTTGGTACCATAACTGTGTTATTTTGACACACATTAAAATAAGTTACAGGTTTACTGTTGCTGCAACACGTTTAAAAAGACGGTAATGCTTAAAGTTCAACCTTTAATAATCATCGTGCCAAAAATTCATAGCTAGTTTATTTTATATTTGACTTAATAATCGTTATGAATGCGTACACTTGGCCAAAATTAAATAACATCAGAATGCACCTTGCATTTTTTAAAAAATAGTTTTGCATATGGGAAAGTACAACATAACTACTAGTACAACGCAATTACATATAACTTGACAAACCATAATTGAATAACATTTTTAAAAAAAAGTGGTTTTATTATTTTCACGCTTTTCAGTTAACATATTTAAGCTAAAACTTTGACCGAAAGTTGTAAATATCAGATACCCTAACACAAACTCGCTGACACACATTTAGGCTACCGAAACACTTCGTAATTGTACTCAAAATAACAAAATCTAAAAAATTCCGGACATAAGTGTGCATAAATATTGCATGATGGTTTTCACAAATGTGGATAAGCCCTCGGAATTACTTCTGCCTCTTGTAATTACATGTAATAAATACAAACAAAAATAAAAAAACTATGTATCAAGTTAGCATATGGTACCTGAGACTGCTGAAATACAAATTCCAGCTGTTTATGTTATTTAAAATGTGGTATTGGTCGAAAATATGCTTATCATATTACGTGCTTCAAGTAAAAGTAACAAGTAAAAAACATTTGATGTTCAATATGTAAATGTGTGTGAGGAGAGNATATGCGCACATTCTGTAGGCGATTCATACAGGAAGCTTTCATCACCTCACAAATATACATCGCTGCATACGAGGAGGAAAAACACATGCTGGGCCATTGCAGTCATGAGAAAATAGTGGAATATTTATAACACACCGAAAACAGCACTGCACTGGAAATAGTATAATAATTTGTTTCACCAAGTTACTATATAAACAAGGTTTAAAGAAATAAAATGTGAAACAGACATTCTCACGTGAAAACTTAGTAACTTTGGAGTAACCGACATGTTGGTCACGCACAGAGTTAGCTGGAGTTTTGCTCACAACAGGGTGGTGCATTTGCCACAGCGCTGCCTCCATTAAAAATTCATGACAGTTGAAACTATTAAAAGTACGAAGTAGCAATGCCAAAATATTTTAAGAACTGATTACGTTTCTGGAAATGCAGTATTGTTTACTTCTTATGGGAATCTTAAATTTGCCTATTTCTTTTCTGCACACTATATCAGCAAATGTTGCCAATGTGAACATGTTATGTAACACAAACATGTTATGAACCAGCTAATTGCAGGCTCTGCAAATGGAGAAACNTCTGCCTCCATTAAAAATTCATGACAGTTGAAACTATTAAAAGTACGAAGTAGCAATGCCAAAATATTTTAAGAACTGATTACGTTTCTGGAAATGCAGTATTGTTTACTTATTATGGGAATCTTAAATTTGCCTATTTCTTTTCTGCACACTATATCAGCAAGTGTTGCCAATGTGAACATGTTATGTAACACAAACATGTTATGAACCAGCTAATTGCAGGCTCTGCAAATGGAGAAACGGTGTTGCGACACCGTTTCAAAGTTGGCGGTTCTGTCCGTCAGAAAACTGCCTTCCTAAATAACACACAGTATACTCCTGACAAAATGTCTGGGTATGGGTGTTGCAGCTCCGGCTTCATTGTATTATCTGTGTGTGTCACCAATGCAGTTACTTAAAATTCAGATTTAGTTTGTCTCGTACATTTTTTTACCACCCAGCAGGACCAGAACATAAAAAAAAAATAGCAAGAATTTTAGCTGAGTTTATTTTAATAAAACTTTGTATAAACTAACAAGAAAAGAAAAAATATCATCTGGGTGTTTATACACTTATCTCAAACTTAGTGTGAGATGAAATTTGTGTGATGCTGCTGAACAACCATTTTGCCCGATTCTCTTTTGTTGCAATCATTTGTAGAGAATATGTATGTTGTGGTGATGTACCTGTGTGTGAATGTGTTTGTGTTATTACAACTACTACATAGACTTAATTTTTCATACATTTTGAGTTTACTGTTGCTCCCTCTATAATTACTTTTAAAATCCAAACTTTTACTGGAATTTACAATTATATAGGATTTCATTTTTGCACAATCTCAGATTTTCAACTGTTTATCCACAAGATATATTTTTATATATACTTAACAAAAATTGCTAAAAGTGAGAAATTGATGAAATTGTAGAAGCTGAAGAAATCCAGAGTATGCTAAATGCAGCAATTTTTTAGTTGGTTTTATTAGTTAACCTTTGAAAATATGTCAACACTTCAAGAAATAATTAATTAATGATATTAATAGTTAGTTTGGTAAAGGAACACAGCAGAAAAATTAAATTAAATTTGAAACCAATTTGATTTGGTGTGAAAATCATTCTGCATGAAATAGTTGTGTGTGGGCGTGTGCATGTATGACAAGACAAAACCGAAATGACTGGTGAAATTTTCTTGGGTGCCATAGGAACAACCCTAACAATTAACACTTGACCAAAATGTAAATGACAAAATTCCGCACAAAATAAATACTGGCAAAGACTCGAGAAAACAACGTTATATGTACCGGTTCTGTAAATGCACTTCAACCCATTAACTAAAAAAAATCACACTGACTTTCAAGATTTTGCAATTGGCGACATAAAATTACGGGAAACCTTAGATGTAAAAAATGTATGCCACTCTTGAAAGATAATTATTGAAATATGATATTTTAAATGTGTTTGGGGTTTTTTTCCATCTTGTAGTGAGTGTAAGCGATAGCAATTACAGCCAACAAATCAATAAATATAAGCATATCTTAGAAGTTATTGACCTATAAAGTTCTGTAGGTTCTTGAGATACAAGATACAAATTACTGGCTAAGTTCAAGTGTTCTAAAAAGAAACAAATGAATGACTTTCAATTAATTTATGCCTTGGCAATATTTTATTTCATCTTTATATAAGCACCTTGGTTTTGCCTGTCTAATATTCCTTCTAACTAAAGAGTTTTATTTGGTATGAAAATATCAAAGATCATAATTTTATAGCTGTTAATTTAGTCAGAATGTCCTGGTATCGAGTGAATGGAGCATCACCTGATAAACTGATGAAGGCATTGCAGTCCACTCCAGTGTAGACACTGACTGCTTTTTTTATGCAACCAAAATCAAATTCCTGAGCATTTTTGGGGCATATTGTATATGATCCCTCGCCTAACATGTCTTTTTGGCTCCATAAATAACCTGATTTAATTGATGGCTCTCATTAACCAAAAAATCCTGCAGCAGCCTAAATCACATCCATCATGAATCGAGTCAAACTAAAAAGTAAGTTGAGAAAACAAAAATACACACTTTTGTGTAGCGATGTGGCAAGATAACACTACTACCAAGCATTTCCATGGTGACTGCAAGATTATGTACAACGTAATCAAATGAGATTATTACAGGTTATAATTACATACACAGTTGGTCCTTCCAGAGTTATACTTACAAAGTTGCATTAAAGTATATTCCATATAATTATAAATGTAAATAATAAATTTGTGTTTTTAACTTTATATTAAATATTGTGTAGGTGGATCTCAGTTAACTTTTGTTGGTTTGAAAAGTATTAAATACATAACAAATTATGGAACGTACCAAAAATTGCAATAACAAATAAAATGTGAAAATTACCTGTATACTTAACAATACATTTGTAAATTGTCGAATTACAGTGAACCTTCAATTTAATGTACCTTCATGTTGTGAACATTGGATTTAACTGACAGCTTGTGACAGAAAAAAATAAGCAGTATTTTTTTATTTAATTTAATTTTTTGTTTGCAAGTGCACCTATGTGTGGACCATTTGACTCCTGGTAAGTTTAAATCTACTCAGGTTAGGAACAAAACAAATTTTCTTACGGGAGAGTTTGGCATTGGGTATATTTCCGCCACTAGGTGCGCAGTGTTCCAAAGAGTTCACTTTTAATTAAAATTTTAATGTAGGTAAACAATGAAGAAGAAAATTTTTTATTTAATTATGAAATTATTTTGTATTTGATTAATGTTTATTGCAACTATAACGTTCAACTGTCTGCCTCTTCCGTCATGGTCGCCTATGTTTACCCATGTGTGCCTGCCCGGCCTGGCATTACTAAAGTTACGCTCCAAGAGTTGCCTAGTTCAGAGACTGTCCTTTGTGAGGCAGAAAAACACTGGACTGAACTGCTGGAAGGAGAAATAAATATTATCTTTCTTTGGCACTGTTATGAAAAAAATGTATTAATTAAAATTTTAAATCAGGGTACAGTTTTTTTCGTATGTGGAGGTTATTAGGGCAACAGGCAAGGTAAAAACTTTGTATTACAAAAAAACTTTATACACCAATATTCTTCAAAGTTCTTTTCCAACAATTTGGTACTAGGAAAACAAATATTTCCAGCTTAGACAGCCACAGAGGTGTTGTTAAACGTCTCGTAGATAAAAACCTGTCTTTCATAGAAAAAAATCAGAAGCTAAAAAATGTCCCTAACATGGCAAGAGGAGGAAGGGAAATTATGATTATTTTCCTTCATCTGATATAAATATTTACAAACCAGGAGAGCCTCGAAATTGCAGACATGAGCACACATTAGCATAAAAATTTTGTTTATGGCTTAAGTTATTTATTCACTAAATAATATTTCCAAATGTAGACATGTTGCGATTAAAATAATTCCTCACCTCTGCAGATATAAACACATGTGACCATCAAAATTAGCATAAAAACGAGGCTGTTGAATCTGTCTAAGCCCGTTCTGCAATGACAGTTGCACCATGGGGTGGGCACTCTATAGCATATTGCTGAACCTGCGTTGTAGTTCTGTATGCAGCCATCAAGCAGTAGTGGTGAAGTAAACAACTGATGACGTTTGTTTTTGTGGACATTTTGAGAAATGGTGCGTTTTCTAGTGAAAAACTTCAGATCAACAGTGAAATAAAAAGTATGGTAGGTATAATTTTGTAATATTCTTAAAAGTTAAAGCTGTACAGCGTGAAAATGTACTGTTTAAATGGGAAACAATGGGCAGTGTTTTAAAGTGCTGTACCGATACGGAATCATCACATCGCTTTCCTGTTTATGATGATGTCTTTTAATACTTGGATTACAAGGATACAGAATGAGAAACTGGAAAACAAACATCCTTTGGGCATATACAAGCTATTTAATGTTTGTGGCACACACTTTTTACCAGCATGCACAATGCCAGGATTCAAGAGACTAAAGTCGTATTTTATTCCTACAGTGGATTTACCTGGTAAGTAGATTACAATTTTGGTAAAGTATGTTATTTATGTTGTGTGTAAAGTTTAATGGGCTACGGTTGTTTAGGTAAAGGAAGTTAACAGCGAAATCTATTTCATAGTTAGTACAAGTGGGTAGACCCCATCTTGTACTAGGTTATATTCATGTTAGAAGTGACACTGTAACACTTCAAATCAATGGTTAGATTTCCAGTTTTTTATAACAGCCAGTTCACAAAATAAAAAATAATCATATAATTTGGTAATGAAGATAATGCATAAAAGCAACCTTAACCAATACATTAACAATAAAATAATTCATATATATATTTTATCAAAGTGGGAAAACTTCTTCTAAATGTGTCTGTTAACCCAACAGTGTTTTACCCTTGATCTTAAGCTATATACATACACTGAAGAGCCAAAAACACTGGTACACCAGCCTAATATAATGTAGGGCCCCCGCGAGCACGCAGAAGTGCCGCAAGACGACGTGGCATGGACTCGACTAATGTCTGAAGGTATGCAGGACAAAATTCACACCATGAATCCCGCAGGGCAGTCCACAAATCCATAGGAGTGCGAGGCGGTGGAGATCTCTTCTGAATAGCACGTTGTAAGGCATCCCAGATATGCTCAATAATGTTCATGTCTGGTGATTTAGGTGGCCAATGGAAGTGTTTAAAGTTAGAAGAGTGTTCCTGGAGCCACTCGGTAGCAACTCTCGATGTATGGGGGGTCGCATTGTCCTGCTGGAATTGTCCACGTCCGTCGGAATGCACAATGGACATGAATGGGTGCACGGGCAGGATGCTTACGTATCTGTCACCTGTCAGTTGTATCTAGACCTATCAGGGGTCCCATTTCACGCCAACTGCATACGCCCCATACCATGACAGAGCCTCCACCAGCTTGAATAGTCCCCTGTTGATATGTAGGGTCCATGGATTCATGAGGATATCTCCATACCCGTACACATCCATCCAACCGATACAATTGGAAACGAGACTCGTCAGACCAGGCAACATGTTTCCAGTCTTCAACAGTCCAATGGCGGTTTTAGCGGGCCCAGGCGAGACGTAAAGCTTTGTGTCGTGCAGTCAACAACAGTACACAAGTGGGCCTTTGGCTTCAAAAGCCCATATCAATGATGGTCCGTTGAATAGTTTGCATGCTGGCACCTGTTGATGCCCCAGCATTGAAATCTGCGCCAGTTTGAGACAGGGTTGCACGTCTGTCACGTTTAATGATTCTCGTCAGTCGTCGTTTGTCCCATTTGTTCACAATGATTTTCCGGCCGCAGCGATCTCAAAGATTTGACGTTTTACCGGATTCTCGATATTCACGGTACGCTCGTAAAATGGTCGTATGTGAAAATGCAAATTGTATATCTACATCGGAGATTCTATGTCCCATCTCTCGTGCACCAACTATAACACCACGTTCAAACTCACTTAAATCTTGAGATATCCTGCCATTGTAGCAGCAGTAACCAATCTAGCAACTTTGCCAGACGCTTGTTTTATATAGGCGCTGCCAACTGCATTGCGTTACTCTGATTGGTTCCATACCTCTGTTATTTGCATACGCACACCTATACCAGTTCTTTTGGCTCTCCAGGGTATATAGAGCCCTTATCAGATTTTTTTGTAGCTATTCCACACAAATTCCCCTCTTCATACATTTTTGTCAGATCTAGACCTATGTTGAAGTAGGTAAACTTGTATGAGTATGTGCGCTTGCTATTACATACGCCATGCCCCACGCATTTTGTGTATATATTTTTTTAGTGTCCAGTATTTTTTGTAAATTTTGATGATCTTTAAGTACTCCACAGTTTTCCTGGCCACGTTTCATAGCATGTGGTGCAAATAATGCAACCATGCAATTGTTTCCACACTATTAGTTACTGCAGATACGTAACATTTTCTTAAATTTGTTCCTGGTTTTTTAGAGCTGCTCCCAAATTACACAATTAATTACCATAAAATCTGTAAGGAGTATAAAGAAAAAGTGTAAACAAAGCTAATAGAAAGTGCAGTTTTTTTTTTTTTTAAGAATCGTAATTCTAAACGTCACTATGTTCCCGAAAGATGACTACATATTTTTACATCCATTTTAACTCGAGCTTTATGCTTGTTGACTCTTCAACCCTGTTTGTAAAATTCCTGTTTATCCAGTTTTTTCTACTTTTCTTCAATATGAGTTTATTAAATTGTGAATTTTGTCATAAAAGTGATATTGAAGATGTAGGCCTATTGGTGAATTATTTGAAAATTATTGTAAAGTAATTTAAATACAATATTTGAGTTAATAGTTACACTTAAACTAATTGTTTTAAAGATTACATATTCTTACATTTTTAGGAATCAGAAATGTTAATGTTATGTTTACAGGTTTCAATGAAGTACCGACAGAAGAGTACTCATTCGTGTTCCCTTCACTTAGCGTGCAGGAAGTAGGTATGCCAAACTTTTCTACAGTAGAAAAATTGAATTGAACATTCGCAAAGCTAAAATTTTGTGTTAGTACAATAAATTAAACAATACAGACATGTCAGCTAGAAAATACCCCACAAATTACACTGGTTAACAAAAAAAAAGTTTTTTCTTTCACAAGGACTAAATAAACAAAATCTATCTATCTTTACCATGCTGAGTTCAAATATGTTCTCAGATTTTGTCCATCAGGCAGGGTTTTTTTGTGGCACGTGTTTAAAGTTTTAAAAGAATTAGTTCTTATGAAACACTAAATAATAAATATACGGCTAATTTACGCTTACCTAAAAAGTTTAAATGATGATTTTCTGCCATATTTTGCGTTCGGGATGTCTCTCTTCATTGTCCAGCAGTAGTCGGCCAGCATATTGGGACTCCATTTGCCTTGGTACCTCTTTGCCATAGTAGAAATCTGCTGATGAAAACGCTCACCATGTTCATCAGAGATAGCCCCAAGATTTTCAGGGAAGAAGTCNAAGTTTTAAAAGAATTAGTTCTTATGAAACACTAAATAATAAATATACGGCTAATTTACGCTTACCTAAAAAGTTTAAATGATGATTTTCTGCCATATTTTGCGTTCGGGATGTCTCTCTTCATTGTCCAGCAGTAGTCGGCCAGCATATTGGGACTCCATTTGCCTTGGTACCTCTTTGCCATAGTAGAAATCTGCTGATGAAAACGCTCACCATGTTCATCAGAGACAGCCCCAAGATTTTCAGGGAAGAAGTGAATTTTCAAAGACATGTTGCAGCCCATTCCTTTGTACGACGTCAGAAGATCACTCACTATTTCACTATAGTTTTTTTCTTTATTATTGCCAAGAAATCCATAACAGTTATTTTTGAATGATTTCCACCCTGTTTTTTCCGGTGGATGTAACAGTCCCTCAAAATGTACATCATCCGATATTAGTGATCTTATTTGCGGCCCTATAAATATTCCTTCCTTCAATTTTGCATCGCTTATTTTAGGAAATTTAGATTTCAGATACATAAATGCAGCAGAACTTTTATCCATTGCTTTTACGAAAAAAATTATAAGCCCCAGTTTTATATGCAGGGGAGGTAAATACACCTTTTCAGGATTCACTAATGGGGTATTTGTTACATTTTTATGCCCAGTAATAAGAGATTCACGTTTAGGCCATTGTTTCTTTATGTAGTGAGACTTCCTATCCCTGCTGTCCCATTCACATAAAAAACAGCAGAATTTTGTGTATCCAAGTTGCAAACCTAACAATAAAGCTACGACCTTCAAATCACCACAGATATTCAAGTTATATTTAGTATAGTTAATTTTTTCTGGCAACATTTCATATTTTCATATGTCTCTTTCATATCACTGGCATGCGCAACAGGTATTGATGGTAATTAATTCCCATTATGCGGTATTACAGCCTTCAAACTAACTTTCAATTAGTCTATAAACAATCACCACTCATCTGGCTGGTGTTGATGTCGAAGAACCTCCATTAATGAACAAACATTATTACAAAAAAACTAAATGGCCTTCTTTAGAGAAGTATTCACTGAAATCACTCACGACTACGATAAATGCATATCCGTGAATCTTTTTGGAGTAGATTCCAACCTTTGAGCCTGGAACTTAAAAGCTCAGCCGACTGTTTAGACAAATTTAAATCCCGTATAAGATCATTAAGATCTTCTTGAGTTAAAAGGTGAGGTCCTGATGAACTACTTACTTCAAATGTAGGGTCACTTCTCTCCTTTCATCTTCAGTATTAGCTGGGTCGGAGTTATCGCTTAAGGTCATGAAATCTGGACACTTTGGTACAGGTCTCATTGCAGAAGCCAAATTGCGATACTCAACTGTATATTTTGTTTTGGAATTAGTTCCTTTAATATTGGTTAAGCAGAAATAACAGTCAGTTAAATGGTCCTGTTCCCTCCAAATCACAGGGACTGAAAAACTGCATATGATGAGTAGCATTTTTCCACCCAGTGAGAAGCCTAACACATGATGCACAGCATATATTTGGGGCCCAGTCTTTATCGAAATCACCAGCTTTACACCCAAAATAAAGCTCATAACATTTTTTCACAAGTGGTGTAAAATTTCGCCTCTGAGACTTGTCAGTTCACCACACATAGCAGAAATTGTTTGGTTGATTTAAACATTTTCTTGGCATATTGAAACGTTTATAAAACTTACAAATAAAAACAATATACAGCAGAAAATCAGTACACGTGTTGCCAGGCTCACTACAATTTCAATACTGGCTACTAGCCATCTGCTTACTAAAACAATGCAATATTTGACAGGCAGTCGAGACGCGTGGGAAAAGGCAGAAGGCGTCTAGCGGTGTCGCAGAGATCCTGAGTCGAGACGCATGGGAAAGGGCAGAAGGTGTCTAAGGGTGTCGCCGAGGTGCCCTGAGTGATACGCTTGGGAAAAGACAGAGGGCATCTAGTGGTGACGCCGCAGAGTCAAGACGCGTGGGAAAGCTCCAAGTCAGATACAGCTTAAGTGCCAGCGTTCGTCGCTCAAGGAGCCTTTGAGTCCCTGATGCCTAACGTCCACCACGTTAAAATCAGTGAGCATTTTGGTATTTGATCTGCCCTTAAGGCTCCCAACTTGCTGGGTACAGATTCGGACAGTGTGTATATTTTTTGCCTAATATAGACTTCTTTATTAAAACACTGAAAGACTAAGTTATTGCTTCTCCCCACCTCCAAACAAATTCGCCCCCGACGNTCCCCGTCGCAGAGGATAACAGTCATCTTGGTAGAAATAGTATAACCCGCCTCCAAACAAATTCGCCCCCGACGAAGCTTTGCCCTTACGGCCACAGAAGGAAAGAGGATAAAACATTGCCTGAGGTTTCAACCCTCGACATCCAAGGCGCCCGTAGTCTGCGCCAAAGAGGCAACTCATACCCTATGACCCGCCCTGTATCTCACAGGGAGCGAGTAGCGTCATACAGAAGTATATTATGTGAAAATGACTGTTGCAAGAAAACTATGCCTGATGGAAGAAATCTGATTACATATTTGAATTAAGCATAAAAAACTGGACTAGGGTCGCTATTCAGTTTCCTTGTGAAAAAAAAATCATGACCAGTGTTACTTATTGGTAGTATGTATTTCATTTTATATTTACAAGTAGGCTACACTTTCAATAATTGTTTAATGTATTTTTTGGTTCTATGCAAATTGCAGTCATGGTAACATTACCTTGTTGCATGCTTTATTTAAAGAGATTGCCTGTTTGGATGACAAACCAACCTAACCTCAATCAGCTAAATAGGTACGCTAACATGACTTCATGAGCAGTAACATGTCTTATCAGCAGAGTTGTTTATTAGAATTTGTCACAATCTCACACTTTGTCGGCTAGACGTAGCCACTGCCACTATGTGCTCTATTTTATTTTACAAAGCGTGTAACAGTGTTCTTTTCAATTATTATTTATACATATGACATCGGTCGTGGCCTAGACCCTAATCCTCAATTAATTATTTACATTGTACATTAGTCAGCTTGGTCAGTCTGTCTTTTATTCTTCTGTCTATATTTGCCACTCACTGGATTGAATGTTCACTCGGCATTTCAACCTCGCAACTCGGCATGTTGGGGATATGGCCACATAAACCTTCGGGTTGGTCTCTATGTCGTTTCCCACTATCGGCCGATTGGGTCTGGCTAGGGCGGCTGCTGTGTGTGTGTGAGGTGGCCATCGGTTTACCCCCGGATCATCAGGGGTACTTCCCTACTTCCTGGACTCCTCTTCATCTGTTGGCAGAGGCTTGGCAGCACCCTCGCCGTCCTCTTTGAGCTAGATCTCATCCGACCTGGGTTCTGGGTGAAGTAGCAGCTCCACGATGCAGTCCAGCTTGGCGCACAGCCCTGCTTGGCTCCTTATTGTGTCTAGGGTTTCCCCTGCATTGTAGGCAGATACTCGGTCTTCGATCTCTACATCTTGAAGTACGTCTAGCTAGGGGGATCGATGGGCGGATGTCCTCGTCGGTTCACGATCGAGTGGAGATCGCCACAACAGATGAGACCCTCCAGTCCATGAACTGCCACTTCCTGCTGTTCCCCGGCCATGCCGTAGATACCTGGACGGGATCGAGTGGAGACATATCTTCAGGGTAGTTGATAGATGCCCGATGGGTCCTCACTCTCTGGTCCTTGCCTTTCTCGCGGTATTATTGGCTGTGGTTCCAAGCCGGTCTCCGCGGGACACGGGCTAGGTGTCCCTAGGTGACTTTTCTTGTCCTGTGCCGAGAGTCTTCGGTCCAGTATATATTTCTTTGATGTCCGACCATGGTGTAGGGACCCTCTCTTTTCTGGGCAAGTCAAGCACAGAACTTTTGCTTAGCTATGCTAAGGGGGAAGTTTTATACAAGAACTTTTTCGCCTACTTCAAAACTCGCACCCCTGTCTTCGGCTTGGAGTATTTCTTCTCGATGTACCGGTCATGGGCCGTCCTTGCTTGTTGGGCTTCGTGTTGCACCTCATCTGGTCGAAGGAGGGCTGGGGGTTCTGGTTCCCACTGCTAGTCGCCCGGACTTGCAAAGGCTGTGTTGTAATTTTCCATGGGGCGGGGGGGATAGTGGCCACTACACTCGCACGTCCGGGCGGTGCGTCACTTCGATCCCTTTGCTCAGGAATGTGGGTGGTGATTGCTTCATGCCCAGCAATGGCGGCGCTAGAGGACGTTTGCAATTTGATGCACAAAAATAGCAGTTTACCACGAAACTGAATTTTTCACTTTTTGGTCCAAGCACTCTTGATTTGACCTTGGAATTGCCACTTGGGTTGTCTATCAACAAAATCGCGTTTTTTTAGTGATTGATTGCGCGATCTACATAAAAATAATTATAAGTCCTTTTAGAGTTGGGCATAATACATTTTCACTTCATAACACTCTAAAATGATGATTGTTCAAACTTCTGTGGAAACGTGATTTTTCGCGCCGTTTTTGAGCTAGTTATAAATACTTTAGCAAGTCCTCTGTGCAAGAGGGGCCTATAGCACACAATAAAACACTTGCGTGAGTATGGGATCATTCACATTGTTATGACGGTGATAATGTTTTGTGACATGGTGATTTCGATGCACTTTACTCATGTTTTGTTCTTCCTACTGCTTTTAGTTGGGAAAGCCATTTGCCATAGGAAAAGAATGGCATGGTGAAATGGTGGCCCTTAGTTGGAAAGCCATATTTACGTAAAGAAATAATAGCTTCGTGAAATGTTTGCCTAGTTGGGAAAGCCATCTTTGCCATAGGAAAACAATGGCTTGGTGAAATGTTCGCCTCGCGTCGGGCGTCATCTTTGATGTGGTCGGGTTTACCCAAGGCTGGTTGAGTGTTGAATTGCATGAACACTATGTGATATAATTGTAATGGTGGAAAATTGTATAAATTAGATGAACACATTAGTGACACCCCCGTTTATTAACAAATGTCTTAAGATTTAAATTGCCGGGGTCTCTCATCACACTAACTGACATATTACAAGGATGGTGGCCTTTATAGGCAATCTCCATTTTAGAAAACATAATTGCTCTAATATAAATACACATTAAATCCATTATTATGTTTTCTTGTAAAAAGTGTTTGAATTTTACTACCTGTGACATATCTGAATTTCACTGTTGCCAGGTGGCTGTCTACTGAAGGGATGGACGAGTCTACCTGGGCAAAGAGGTGTGGAATGCCATGCTCGTTTGCAGTTAACACAATCAAACACACCCCTGACTGTAGCTGTGAATGCGGTGACTGTGGTTAATGTGTTTGTAAAAATGCTGCACAATTCTAGTGATACTTTGGGGTACTTCAATTTCAGCCTACAAGCCAGGTCGATGCCACTTGGTGGTGTGTCATGTCGATGGTCCTGTGCGGGATGCTACGTCGCAACGGCCAATTGCCAGTGCGCCCAACGGCTGTGGCTTTGGGGTAAACACCGTTTCGGATCGCCTACTTATTTATTAAAAGTGTTACCTCGTGTAGTAACTGAATAGAACGGTCTCTTGAGCTAAACAATCCTTGTTGGCAAGAAGGTGCAAGTTCCGTTCTTGTCGACCTGCACTATGCACTCTTGGCCTGATGTTGATGCGGCCCGGCGTAGTTGTGACTGCAGCAGTCAGAGTGGGGACAAGGAGCTCTTGGACGCGTGGTTCATGTTAGCTGTTTTTGTACAAACATTGTTGGCTGTATAATATGTTTGAATGGGTGAAAGGTGTTGTTTGCAGGAATTAGCAATTAATTGAAATAAGCCAGGCATGGATACAGTTGTGTTTGTAAGCATGACATAAAATGATATTGTAGCCTCAATTTTCCAAAAACATATCGTAGTTCATTCCTTAGGACAAATAAGTCGATGGCTTCAATGCCGCGGTTAGCCACAGAATGGCCGCAAAACAGAATGAAAAGCAAAAAAAAAAACAAAAAAAAAAGTATTTTTGTGTATATTAAAAAAATTTAAATCGCGAAGATACTGTAGGATAAATCTGCAGTCGCGTAGTCTCCAGTCTATAATTATCTAGAATCATTTGTAGGTCTATAATTTTAACAAATAATATCCTACCACAGAAAAAATATTTTATTACAAGACTAAGAAACAACATTCAGACTTTTTCAGATATGCCAAATCAGAGAATAGTAGTTATGGGCCAAAATAGGCTTACAAGAACTGTTACTTAATCTGATATAGTAATCCATATGCTTTTTCAACATTAAGTGTCATTCAAAATATATCATTACATGATACATCACATAATAGAGTTATGTTTAATTGATTTACGTACTTTACATTAAACTTAAGGACAAAACTGTGCAATAACACTGTATAGGTCCTTTAAATAGACCTATTTACTCAGTGAGGAGTATCACCTTGAGAAAAATGTAAAACAAATTTTCAAATTTCTGATTTATTTTGTTTATTATAAGCAGCAAACAGTAAATGTTTATTTTTTTGCGGCGATAATTCTATAAAAAATCAATACGAATGTTTTATTTTGTAGGAAAAAAGAAATATTCAAATCTGCCTATTGAATCCTCGAACTTGTAACTACTTTACAAGGAAAAACTTTTAACGTGCGTTTACAAAAGAAACTGGCTGGTTTGCAGACGCAAGCCATCTGATTTGTCGTATTTATAAAGATTTTGTTCTCTGTTAATCTATCAAATGGATGTAGTCTACACATTGTTTTCGCAGACATTTGTTACAGCGCTATTTCTGGTAAAACAAACCTATATACTTTCCACTTTTAGTCACATATTGTTTTACGAGATTGACAATAAACAGTAACTTGCAGCAGAAGATCTGATGTTTGTACAAAACCAGTTGATCCTCCCAGCATGCTCTCTGAGTCTGATGTCACGGCCCAAGCCGTGCATTGAATGATCTGTCGACGACTGATGCCACCTGAGATGGTGCTGTTATTTATTTCAAGGGTAAAAATTACATTTCCATACCGCACAAATGTAACTTAAAAAAATAATAACATTGATTTTGTATGTTTTAAGTTGGTATAAGATAAACAAAGCATTCACTGTCTCTAGTGTTTTGATGAAAACTTGCAAGAACAAGAGACATAAAACAAACAATTATTTTGATGTTAATAAACGATTTGTATGACATTGTCCATATGTACTAGAAGCCTTACATTCTATTTTGTACATCCATGTAGCAACAATACAAATACAAAGACGTTGGCATAAACGCGATCGTCGTTTTAAAAATGTAAACGAATAGACGTTTTTATTCACATTGTAAACAAACACACATTCTTCTGCTCCATCACAGGCTATTGCTATCCATCGTAACGCAAGATTTTCGCACAACACACATGATGCCGATGCACTGTGATGGACTGCTGCCTCGTACTGATTGGTTACAGCTCATCGCACCGCAGTATCATAGAACCATCATTAAGAATCATTGAGAGCTTTTCAAACATGAAAAGTATAGCCACGTTGCCACATTTCCAGGTGGGGAGCTATCCATAGACTAAAGATGAGGTAAACAGCTTTTATCCGTCATCTGTGCGTGTACCCAACCTACCTAAATAACACAACTGTCAAAGTCAACTAAATGGTCAACAGAGGTGAATATGTCTGTTTGTTAATACTACCTTCAATTTCAAATGACAAACACTGGTATATTAATAAAATATTTTTACCAACTTGGTTTCAATGAAACTGCATCACAAAACGTTTAGAGGAAGTACAAAAAGATCTCAAAACACATGTTTACTAATATAAGTGATATAACCTCAAATTCAGTGTGTGCCAGTTTTGCTAGCCAAATTGGCAGAAAAGTAGTTCAATGTTGGGCAATGCAGATTGGCTGTGTGCAGCCAGCGAAGGCCGCATTCCACTTGCTACCGACAGCCCTGACCAAATGGAATGCAATCAGTAAAAATCCGCACTCAGTAGTGGAACCAGGTGGAACAGTTGTCAGCAGAGTTTCCAGCAGGAATAATTGCATCTGCAATGCGTGGTGAAGCAATGGTGGGTCTAAACACTACAACAGGGATGGGTATTTTTTCTATTCGTCTTCGTCTGATTCCGACACATAAATTAATGATGAGGTCGATAAAGTGAAAATATGCTTTCCACCTTTATCCATCGCCGCAAATTTGCATCGTTTGCTTTTACTGAAACTGCCTGAGCTCCTGCGCATCAATAGTTTGAACCAGAAGTATAACCACCAACCAAGATGCCACACCACCGTTCGTCAGTTTCTAATTAGCATAATAAATATGTCATGGAACGCTCATCAGTAATTTCATCTGCTGTCAGCACCAAGTGGAATGCAGTCTAGATCGGTCTACCTTATTTTTAGTCTATATAGCCATCAACATAAGGTGATCTTGAGAAATGGTCACTGGATATTGAAGGCCAGTTGTATCAACATGATTTCCGTTATATTGTTAGATATAAGAATATAATAAGGTTTAAAAAAATATTCCCCTTCTATCCCTCGGATATACAACATTTGTACAAATAAAATACGTATATCCAAAATAAGTCAACACAAATAATATTATGATTTTTTTTTCAGACACCATGTACTTCTAATTTATTACTAAAGATTGTTTTTATATTATGTTTTGGCACACTACAATTATTTTTTAAGAATACTGTCGTATTTGTAGGATTGCATTCAAAGGAAGTTCGAAGTAAATCTTAATCTCACTGTGCTGCTATATAAGCGCTGCTAGACCTTTTCGTAACCTCGTTAATGTTAACATTATAGAACTGTCCTTTATTTGCATAGTAAAATATTTGTTACGGCTTAGGGATAAGATAATCAGGTACTTTTCGTTAACAGCGTAACAATATAAGCTACAAAATAATCANGTAATGTATTTGTTACGGCTTAGGGATAAGATAATCAGGTACTTTTCGTTAACAGCGTAACAATATAAGCTACAAAATAATCACAACTTATTTCAACAGTTACTGTTTAAGAGTTAAAGAGACACGTTGTTAGCATTAATATAACTTGTGAAAGTGTTGTTTATCATTTACAAATTAAATAATATATAAGTTTCAATTTTCAATATATTTTTCCAACAAGAAAATTTGATGTTTTTAATATTTCAGGTTGTATCATTTGAAAACTAAATAAACAATGTGGCAAGCAACGACTATTTATATTTCGTTGGTGTAATGTGTTTTAATGACTCCACAGAATTGCAAATAATAATTACTCAATAACTTTATAAAAATGATGCATCACGCTAAAATTGCAATTAAATTATTTTTAGTTTTTTATATAACTAGAAACGACAAATAACTTTTCACTTCGGTCTCCACGGTACTGATGGGATGGCTCCCTAAATAGTTTTGCTACATTTCATTTAAATAGATGAGACCATTAATTTGCGATACAGTTACATAAATTGTTGTCTAAATAGTTATAGTGAGTAGTATACTTACATTTCATTTCAATCGACCAGTCTGGTAATTTTCGCCACAGTTAAATAAAAGGTTCTCTGAACAGTTGTAGTGATACTCGTATTTACAGCTTAAACTAAAGATGAGGAAGACAGATTATTTATATTTTGCGCATATACCCAATATTGACGTACCTTAAATAACGCTACTTTCAGTCGCATGATCTTTATTGATGAATATTTTTGTATTTACGTTAATTTCTAGAAGATAAGCACTTTTATATTAATAAATTACTTCCATCTTTTTGAATTTAATTGAATTGCATACAAATAGGTTAGAGGAAGTATACAAACATTTCAAAGCACTTATTTACTAATCAGCGCTCTACCCACAAAACTAATTTTTTGCCATTTTTTTTATACATATTGGTAGTAAAGCAGTTCAGTGCTGAACATGAAGATTGGTTTTGCGCTGCCAATGAGACAGTTCTACCTCATCTTTAGGCTATGGTTTACATTTACGTTTAACAGTTATAACTCCTCAGAATCTTAATTGAAACAGTTACTTCGTATATTGGCTACGTTAACCGTTATCGTACCTTTCAACTTTTACCCTTTTGCAGGTACATGATCACTACTAAGACACTTTTATTCTATCCTGTGTATCATTTGTTCTCGTGGCCAAACACTTGCCAGTTACGAACGTTAATGTTATGGTTGTAAATAATAGTTATGCTTAATGATGGCAATGGTAAAGTAATAAACAAAAAAGTAAGCATATATTGTAAGTGGAAAAAAAAAAATTAAACCAGTTGTAGAACACGTCAAAACTGACAAATTTAAATATAGGCTACAGGTTTCTCTTATTTCGTGATTTCGATTTGCTTGTTAGACGTTCATGCTAGAAGAAGTAAATTTTCTTGCATTTAATTTTCTTTATTAAAAGCACTTTTATGTTTTCTGGTAACTATGGTATGTGTTTATTTTCAACCGCAAAATACTCGGTAAATGATATACAAATAACGGACACGACATTTGTAGCTTCACTTCAGTGAAGTGAGGTATTAATAATACCTCGCTACACAAGAGACTAGATGACTAGACTAGACTATATAATTTATTTAAAGGACTACAGACTAGGTGTAACGAATTATAAGGACTAAAGGAAAGCACTAGTCCGATTCAAATATATTCTGTACTTAGTCCGAACGTCTAGTCCGGTACGCATTACATCATCGGACTAGAGGATTGGACTAACTTCATACAACTCCGAATTACGTAACATGTTAACGACCTCGCGCGCGCGATATGGTTTACTGCAAACAAATCAATTCTCAACTTAGAAAAATAATATCTTATGAATTTCCTCACAATGAAAAAAAAAACACTGATTCATATGCATGACACTTGAATAAAAAAAAAAAGACACATTGCTCACTTATTTAAAACTAGTCCAGAATGGACCGTTCTGCCTTGGTATCCAAATTTTCAATAAATTACTACAACACCTTCAAGAAATTTGGTTTTTTAACCAAAATTTATTTAAAAAAACAGTTGAAAGAATTTTTTATTATTTGTACATTTTATACATTTATAGATATCTAAACCACAAAAATGAATAAATTACTGTAAAAAAAGTATTGTATATTTCTTGTTCCGGTTTTCTCTTACCCTTTTTCGTCTGTTTCAGAAGAACGATGATACCCTAAAGTATGTTGGAAGAAGTTTAGTCGCATTTGGAAGAAAATAAATATTCTGGGTGCGTGCAGTTTCACCTGCCTTTGTGTGGTGTGTACGTTCGTCCAGTTTATTGCTTTGTATACTATAATTATACTTATTTTACTTGTCCAATATCTCTGTACCTACTTCTATGTATTGAAAAAAAAAAATTACGGACGCAATAAAACAAACAAACAAAAGATATTCTTAATATTTATCAGTAAGGGCCTATTCACAATGCGCAGTCGGCAGTCGAATGCAATTCACAATGTGCAGTCCATGATTTTTTAAGTATTGTTTGAAAACATTGCTAGTTTAGTTTTGGAATAAAGAAACACTGGGAAAACGATCTTCTAGCCCCATAATATCCATACACCAAACCCAACTGGAAAGTAACAACTGAATTTTAAGCTAAATTTTGTAAATTACCAAACATAATGTTAATTAAATATTTTAGGGTTATGTACCGGTACTTGAGACTATCTGTTTGTACAGGTAAATAATGGACAATGATGGTATATTTGTGTTGGCATCTGATGTATCAGTACTTTCGCTGATTTATCACCTTTCATTATTACATTTAATATCTACTAAAGTCGACACGCACGCTATCAAAATACAAATAATAAACAGTTCTGCAAAAAATATTTGTTTACATATTGTGATCGCGAGCACGGCATCTGATTGGTTGGAAATTTTCAGCAGTCGGCAGTCGAAGATGAAGATGAACCATCTCCGACTGCCCGACTGCTGACTGCCGACTGCACGTTGTGAATATGTGTATTTTAACTAAGCAACTCATCTCTTACTGCCGACTGCGCATTGTGAATAGGCCATAAACGTGAAATTTTGTAACTGTAACGTAACTTTTAAAATAAGTTAACAGATAAAATTTAACGTGTATGGTAAATAACGCTAACCCATACTATGGCTATACCAGGAACGCTGAAAGGCTACAAATAAATGAAGTGAAGAAATGTCTGGTTTTTACATTATTGTTCGAAATTCCAATTGGATCACTTTGTTGAATTGATGGTAAGAAAGATTGGCTTGATTTGTCGGGTACGAGATATGATCTAGTTGAGATATTATTTGCGTTATAAATGGTCAAAGTGTTTCGGTAGGTGTTTCATTTATGGGCGGTTTAAAAACTTGTAGGTTATATACACTTGGTGTCGTTGAAATTTGTTGGACGTTTGCATACACATCAAGACTGTCCCAATTCGCTGAACGAGAACTCTCGTCCACCTTTGATGGTCGGAGAGTGTTTGTGTCGTCGGAACTCTGAGGAGAAAGAGGGAATTCACTTCCGTGTTTTCGAAAATTCACCGGTGCATGAACTGATGTTCACCGGACGTTCGAATATTTCAGTTTCGGTTGAGTATGGTTAAACCATCTTATTTACTAGTTCAACTGTAGGTAATTTGAAAAGAGAAGCGGATTTTCCGAAAATGAAATAAAAACCCCGAAAAGTGGTATAAATTGGACTCTACTAATTACACAGAACATGGATTTGTTAGGGCATTAACACATGATTACAAACCACAAAAGCGATTGTGGGGAGGTCTATGAAGATCAGGGAAATTGTGGGGTAAAATCACTAAAATACACCCACAGAAAATATGAAACCACGTCAATTTAACATTTATCCACCCAATTTCTTAATATGTGCCCATCTAACCTGACCTAACTCCACGATGAGTGAATCACTATTTTACATTTGTAATCTAACCTAGGATTTAACTGTTTTAATCTATCCTAGGATTTTAGGGTTTTAAAGTACCAGTAAAACAAACTGGAAGTATATGCATTTACTCACCTAGGTAGGCCAAAACGACGTTAATCCTACAAAGTGGCAAACGTCCATGTAACACCCACCACATAGATGATTGTCACGCTCAGAAGAACTCGTACTTGCATCCTACATTCTTAAATCACAAGCCTTCGCATGGTAATATTCGGACGTCACAACTCACGCACGCAGCGACACTCCACTTGTCACGAAACCACACTGTATTGCATCTAAACTGCAACTAACCTACGGTAACGGTTACACATCCACAGCATCAGGTGACTGCCGATTCGCATATGTTTACATTACTACAGCATTACAGGACTATAAAACATGTCATCTGACATAAACTAAGCTGCAGAACTCGTATATTATCTACTAGCGACCCGGCCTGGCTTTGCCCAGGTACAATTTAGTTTTTACAGCGATACAGTAATAAATAAATTGGGAACAGACAATTGCAATATTATATGATAGTAAATTAATTAACTATTATCATATAACATACATACATACACACTGTCATGCCTGTCTCCCAGAGGGGTAGGCAGAGATTATGGACCTCCATTTACCATGATCCTGACATTCCTATCTCCTTCGATCTATCCACATTTGTACATCTCTAATATAACAATATTATATGAGAGTGGTTTAGAAAATTTCATTGTATACAACATTAATCATTTTGCCTCCAACCGCCAGAACAAAAAGATTTCTGTTTGACGTGACACGCGAAAGGGCAAAACGGGTGAAAAACATGCTCTACTCAAATCCATTCCAGGCACATTAAGTGTTTGATGCTGTGCCCAAAATAAACTCTTATTGGAAATTGGACTCCTTTAAAATTAAATGAAAAATCCGAAGGAATCATTGGTTTTCTAGGTATTAAAACAGTTTCTCCAGTACAGCAGCCAGTTAGAATAGTACCTTCAATGAGATAACATTTTAAACTTTTTATTTGTAATAGTCTCCCATTGCATAATTTTGGTGGATTTATATTTCACAGTAAAATTATGGGTGCTCCAACTTTTAAAATCAGTTTGTATGGTTGTATGCCAAAAGGATTCAATGAATTAAGAAATTCTGTGGGATAGTGCACAGCTTCACTGTGAGTACTGTATCTACTGAGTAATAGACTTGTGTTTGCACATTGAATTTTATGAGCACTAATTCATTAAGTTAATTGTTTGACGCGTTCATTAGTAGGCGATAATATTGTTCTTTCTTTGAACCACGATAGTGTCTTATTTGAAAGGTCGTGTATTTCAGGGTATATGTTATCTATCAGTTGTTGGTGTTCGGTGACTAAAACACATGTTTTACTATTGAGAGATTTTTCCACAATCCATTGGAAGCTTTCCGTTTCCTACTTTCATTAGCATGTCAGCAAACATGTTGTTATTTTCTGAAGAGATAAGTACTCTCATGTTTGTTTTGAGTGCCAGTTTTGTTACGTAGGGCCAAATTGTATGCTGTAAAGGACATTTCTTATGTACATTAAACAGTTTTTATTATGAATTAATTTATTTTGATATAGATTGAGTTATTTATGGGTAGAAAAGACAGTGTATTTTACGTTTGTTTTTATTGCGTAATTTAAAGTGTAAATACGCTTGTTACTACTTATCTATTAAAGAAAGATATATGCTAGCGCTAACTTTTTCTGCAGATCATTTAATTTTACACAATTCTTTTGTACATTATTTGGTTATATCTCTAAAGCAGTATTTGCCAAAGTATGGGTCGCAAACTAAAATTTGGTGGGTCCCGAAAAATATAATTTCATACATAAACATATGCATGAGTTATAAATGTTATAATTTAGAGCCTACACACACACGCAATGCAACTGTCAATCAGATGTAAAATACTATGCAATGCAGAGTACACAGTGAATGTGACCCCCGCTGCTGCGCCACCACTCGCGGCCAAAATGATTTTTAAACTAAATTAGTAATATAACACATTGTGTAATGCTGTTTGATTAGGTATCTTTTTCATTAAAATTGTTCCTTAATACTTCAACTTTTAAAACTATTTTATTAATCCTACTACCCTTCACTTCCTTACGCTACGTAAGAAATACAATGTGAACATGATGGAACAGCAAAACGGTACGTTTCTCGCATAAGGCATTAAAGTGGGTCCTCAACTTTGGCTTTTTTTTTTTAATGGGTTGTGGTTCGTAGAACTTTGGGAACCACTGCTCTAAAGGGTTAAGCAGTGTATTCCATGAGAACGCGCTGGTGGCAAACTTTTTTCCGGACTTGATTCACTAATGCCGTTAATGCTCAGCTCCTATAATAGCTACGGCAATTTTTAATATACGCAAACCTTCCTCAATAAATGCATATCATAACAGTAAAAACCGCATCCAAATCTGTTCAGTGGTTCTCGAGATTAGCGCAGTTGTACAGACAGACAGATGCGCATCAGCGACTTGTTTTTATACTATGTAGGATTTTATTTTCAACATTCTGCTTATATTATCATTACGCCCTCCTAAATATGAAACAGGTAAGGTGTGCAAAAGCCAGTTATAAAACCTTTGTGGGTCTACTATGTCTCCTTCGAAAAAGCTGCTATTCTTTATAATTACCCCAAAAATCAACCCAATGTTTGAAAAATGCCTCAACAGTGGATCCAACAATGAATTTTCTAAAACGCTGCTTCACTTCACCTCAACATCATTAAGTGGCTTTCAGCATCCCATGCAGTCATATGCAAAACCGAAAAAGTGTAGAACTACAAAAATTAAACAAATCTCAAAAGCTCCAAACATTAGAATGGCAACTCCATAAAGCTAGACGTCAAACAGAACATCACAAACACACAATGGTGCCGTACCTATGTTTCCAAGCTCAAAAATGAGAACCGTACGCGACTGCGGATACTACACTACTGAGAAAGAGATAGATGTTTACTCGTTGCTCTCAGTCACACCCTCTGTGGCAACCGTGTTGTTTTCAAGGTTAATTGTTAAGAGCACCGTCTACTACTGTTGCACGTTTGAGGTGCAGAAGCAAAGGAGTGATACGGGCGACACTGACACATGCATCAAGTGTCCCGTCACTCTTTTGCAAAAAGCTCTGAACTGTCGTGCAGTAGTTTTCTTGTCATGCTGCATGTACCGTTGAGTCTATAAGTTTTGACCCTCTCTATTTATTGTTGGAAATTCTGTAGCACAGTTCGGTGCAGGTACATGTAATACTTTTGCATGTTTTGGACCAGTATATTTTGACATACAGCAGTGTGAAAAAGTACTTTTTGGTTATGTTGAATAGCTCAGGAATAGTATTTCTAACGTGCGTGATGTTTTAGTGTGGTGTTCGTAACACGTTCAAAGTTTTTTTCTTGTTGTATATGGGTATAATGGGAACACATTAAATGGTTTCATAAAAAAAATATGGATTTAAAACACACTGCAACATAATTCAAGTTACAGATATGCTGCATTTTTAAGAAAAATAATTTTTCCATAAAAAAAATTTAGAAAATGGTGTGTGTCTACAGTACTATCACTCTGAATACAAATCAATTTGGGACATCTTAATATTTGCAGTACATACTATGAATCGTGATAATGAGGACTGAAGATCAGGGAAATAGTGGGGTAAAACATGTAAAATTTATTGGCTTGGGGAGGGAGATATATATGTATATATAAAATCAAATTGGCCACTTAACCATGGAAAATGCAAGAATATCTAACCAATTATATTTCACAACAGCTGAATCACAGGAGGTGCATCTGCTGACATGCCATTGCACGTTGGAAAAAGTTCAATAAGCCCTAACAGGAATAAATTATGCTGATTAAGTGGGGTTGCCTAAACATTTTAAATCCAAGATGATGTAACCTAAGTTCACTGTAAGTGAATCGTAGCGGATGTGTGTGTGCAAACGTGCTGCATTGCGGAGTAAGATGTAATGCTGTGCTAAGTGACCTNATAACCTAAGTGAATCGTAGCGGATGTGTGTGTGCAAACGTGCTGCATTGCGGAGTAAGATGTAATGCTGTGCTAAGTGACCTGATGTATTATCCCCATGTTTTAACCTTTTTTCATACAATAAATGTATTATGATTAAAATAATGGTTATTTAATCCTCTGAATCCTTATGATCCTTATTCTGATGCGCTATAGCATGTCTACACACCCACACACACACCCACACCCACACCCCCCCCACCCCGCTCGCCTAAATGTAAACAGTATGAAAGCATTGCAATTTCCTTGCTAACATGCAATACGAGACAGTACAATCCACTACACTAATTGCAATTTGTATACTAACATATGACTTCATACAGCCCACGAAACTGATTAACTGAAAATCACTGAAGGTGATAATACACATGTATGATGTGTTCACTTTCAATTGTACCAACCAATTAAAACTGCAGAAACACTGGTAATTCCACACAATAATTAGATTTTACTGTAATGATTAAGAATTATGTCTTTCTTGAAGGGAACGTCCAAGGGGTACAAAAACTTTATTTAGCTCTTACAATGCTTACAGTGTTGGTATAAATCTATGATGTATCGTACATAGCTTTCAGACCCTTTGTGTATGTGTACCACCATGATTTGTCGTATTGTGTTGTGGTGACACTGAGAAAGCCAATCAAAAGTTTTTAAATTATAAACAGAAGTCACTGATTGGTTCAGCCATTTCAATACATTTTATAATTTGTAGAGAATGTGTGTTTGCGGAGTGTGGTTCTTGATGACATTCGTAATTCTCTGCAATTTTTTCCTTGTGAAGTGTTAAATGTAATTATTGTGTTGAATTACAAGTGTTTATGGAGTTAAGAATTGTTACAATATAATGTGATTGCGTTCTGTATGTGAGTTATCAACAGTATGTCTCCAAGGAGTTGTATCTGTTGCCGATCGGTTAATCATTTTGATGGGCTGTAGTAAGTTATGTTAGCATGGGGATTGCATTCAGTGTAGTGGATTGTACTGTCTCATATTGCCCGTTGATGTGGAAATTACAGTATTTTGGTACTGTCTGCATTTAGCCGTTTCAAATACAGGAGACCTAACCAACAAAATCAAACTTCACGTGGTGAATCACAGGGAGTTTGTGTGCTAGCATGCTATCGTGCATTATAGTAAGGGCACTAAGGACTCACAGGATTAAATCTTATTCCAGCAAAATTTTTTATTACTGCTGTTTGTTCCTGCTGTACTGTTTACAATGTGCAATAGTGTGTTTGTGCACTCACCCCCTATGATTGAATTATAGTGACATTAGGTTAAGTTATGTCAGGTCATCTTGCATTTAACACAGTTGAATAACATGATTGACAAATATTTTACGTGTTGTAATCTACTATTTCCCTCATCTTCATAGCCCTCCCCACTATCACATTTCATAATATTGTTACATGGATGCATGAGGGGCGTATCTGAGTTTGTGAGGGATGGAGGTCTTAATAAAAATAAAAGAACTAAATTTGTATAGGTATATAAGAATTGCCATTTATTTACCTTTCTTGTTGACATTTCTGTTGGTAAATATTATGAGTTCATTTCGACGTTTACATCTGTCAGTTTAATATTTTCTTGTTTGTTTATATTCAGAATGATATTAGAAATGTTATCATGATTTATTTTAATTATGTCACTAATTTTCTGGATTTTAATTATTTGAAAATTTTAATGTCACAGATTTATATACTTACTTTTTCTTAATTAGTGTGATTTCTCCTTGTCAAACCATATCATTGTATACTGATAAATAAGCTAAATTCCTAGGTGTTCACTTATGATAACTCCTTTATAGATAAGATTTCCTTATCAGGAACTGTTAATTCCTTGGTTTTGTTAAGCAGGATAGGGTTGCACTTTTGTAAGCCCAAGGACTCTCTCTCTCTAGACTTGATAGCGGTTAGGTCATGTAGGACAAGTTTCTGCAAATTTAATTAAAATTTTTGTAAGACCACCCATTATAAGGCAGGGGGTGATGTAGGAGAGCCATCGCCAGTGTTATAAATGTGCGCAGGCGAAGGAAGCGTCCTAAAAAGCACCAGTTTTAATTTATTAGTGGATTTCAAGTCGCCAAGATGTCCAAGGGGATGCTTGTGACTCCATTTCAGTGGGATCGTCAGAGAGTAATACTGTAATGAATAATACCTGTCTGCTGTGGATGTATAGACATTACCGTAGTTTAGTTGGCCGGTATATGCAGTACTCTGCAGTTCGCGGTGAGTGGAGTGTTGCTGCGCGCGAGTTGTGACGTCCGATCCAAACATGTGAAGAACTTGTGATTTTAAAATGGAGGGTGCAAGTACGAGTGCTTCTCTGCATGATAGTCGTCTATTGGGGCGGGTGTTACCTGGATGTTAGCCAGTTTATTGAATTAACGTTGTTTTGGCCACTACTGTTTGATTATTTAGTAGATCATGGTGTGTTGTCGAGTGAGGAAAGATGTAACTCATGCACAATGGTAGTTGAATTGGCCGAGGACAGTGAATTTTTTCGCTGTCAATGGTCAGTTAGGACACATGTCTGTAAGAAATATAAAAAGTTGCTTTGTAATTTTAGAAAATCTTTTCAGCACGGCACGTGGTTTGGAAAAAGTAACTTAAGTGCAGCGCTGATTAGTAAAATAACATATTTTTTCTTACTATTCTACATCCTAGCACCGAGTTTATTAGTAGAATGTGTCATAGTATGGTTACTGTCGTGGATTGGTCGTTCTTTTGTTGCGAGGTGATGATTGACTGGTTTATGCGTGAGACAAGGGATACAATTGGGGGAGGGGGGTGGGCTCTTTTGTTGAGATAGATGAGGCTAAATTTGGGAAGTGAAAGCATAATAAGGGTCGCGTCGTCTGGGGGAAGTGGGTTTTTGGCAGGATCAAGAGACGTATTAATCATATATTTCTCGTTCCTGTCGAGAATCGTACTAGCAGGACGCTTCTGAACGCAATCAAGCAATTCATAGAGCCTGGAATGACAATTATAAGTGACTGTTGGCTCTCCTATAATTGTCTTTCAGAGCACGACAATGAGCACCCTCGGGTGAATCATAGCATGATTGATCCCGATACAGGAGCAAACACCCAAAGAATAGAGCATGTGTAGCGGGATGTGAGGCACGGTCTTCCTCTGTATGGCAGGAGGACGCCACACTTCATGGGGTACCTCGTGGAGTTCGTGTTTCGCCACCGGTACCCCGACGAATGCGAGCGCATGCACCACTTCCTACTCGCCGTGGGATAATTGTACCCACCGCCTACTTAGGTGAGTAAATTCACATACTTCCGGTATGTTTTATGTGTGGTATATGTATATGACAGGTTTTTGCATTTTGTGGTATGTCATCAAGGGTTTGTATATGACTGTGTGTGTAGCTATTTTAAATGTAGCAAACCTAACCAGATACAACCTAACTTGCACTGTCTCACGATGAAATACAATATTATGTGATGGCATACAGTACCACTGTATTTACATTTCGTGTTACGTAATGTTCGGTTAGGTCTTTTTGCATTTTACGTATTTACAGAAGCAAAGGATTTAACACGAAAATGTACACATGTTTTATCTCACAATTTCCCTGATCTTCTTAGTCCTCCCCACTATCGTATTTGTGGTTTCTATTGATTTTTTGTGTGTATTTATTTGAAATGTAGCAAACCTAACCTAATTCAACCTAACTTCACAATATGTAACGCACAGATGGTGTTTGCACTGCAGCATGACAAAATACAGTATTATGTGATGACAATCAGTACCCTGTATTTACATATCGTGATGTTAGGTAATGTTCAGTTAGGTCTTTTTGCATTTAACGTATTTACATATTTTACCCCACAATTTCCTTGATCTTCATAGCCCTCCCCACTATTGTATTTGTGGTTTGTATTGATAATATGTTAATGCCCCTAGTAAATTCGTGTTCTGTGTAATAAGTAGAGTGGAATTATACCACTTTCCGTGATTTCCCTTTTGTTCTCGGAAAAGTCGCTATTCTTTACAATTACCCTTCCTCTTTTTATTTCTTAGTGAGTGCAATATTTAATGTCTATTTCAACTCTAATTAATGTCTTTCTCAATGTCGCTGTTTCGTTATAGACAATTAACTCATACCCATCATTAACACATGTTCAATCTGACTGTTGCCATTTTGTAAAGTAATCTTAGGCCACCAGTACATACTGATTACCTCTCTCTGTGACAGGCAAAAGGCCCAGAATATCTACTGACATCCTCTCAAATGGGGCTCCAACATTGTATTTCTGGAGGTGACCTTGTCCTCTGTTCCTTGGGCCTTTCCTCGCAGTGAAGGTGTCGCTGGCATGTTTACCACCGGCACCTGCTCATTGTCATTTAATGTATGTAGAATGTAATATTTTAAAAAAATTGGTTGGCACTTGTTTATCTACCGTACATTAAAAATTAATTATGACACAAGAAATAAAATAAAAGAAAAAGAAGCTAACTACACAACAGAAGTACTTGTGAAATTGGGACTAATCACAAACATGCTATGCTGTTGAATTGCACAGAAGAAGAAAAATGTGAATTAGTAGAAATTACCTTTGATAATTCATTATAAATTATAGTGATTTAATTAAACATTTGAGACACAAGAAAATTATACTGCCCTCGCAAAATTACTGACAAATAAATTTGAAATACGAAATTAACATAATTAATACCACCTCCCTTAATATTTTCTTATGTGGGTTATGTAAATCACAGAAAATAAAAGAAAAAGAATATAATAATATGTCACAGCTTAGCTGAGTGGAAACGTATTGAGTATCACCAGCAATGTTTATGTAATTTAAATGTCTGTATCTAAAATTGATGCTGAAATGTTATTAGTTCTGTTCAAAAATTTTATTAAATTAGTTTTATTTTCAATTTATTAATGTGTAGATGTCCAAAATAAATTAAAAATATACTGGCTAGCAGTAGAGCACTCTCATCAACGGCCTCTGGGGTTTAGGGAATGTAGTAGTAGCCATCTGATTATTATCTCGGCCTTCTTGAGAACAGACCATGAAGCAAATTACATAAAATAAAGGATATTAAAATTTGCTGAGTGAAAATCCATATGATGGTACAAATATCTTCAGACTGAATATGATGGTAGTATACTAGCTAAGAATTCATTTTCTTCTGTTAAATCAGCCTTCCAAATGTACGTTATATTAAAATTAGACTGCATCAAAACTATAATAAAGATTATGATGGTCCAACCAACATTCAAAAGAAAAATTACAGTTGCCATTTATTGCTTTCTTTTTAAACAAACTCCATATAGAAAAGCAACACCACTGTGATATGTTAACTCCAAAGAAAATACTAAATACTAGAATTATCACTCCAATGTCATAAAATTATACGGTTTTAAACATTCAAAATGGGTAGGTGATTATTACAGATATTAAATTCAAAATTATATAGTGGTTACCAGAAAAGAAAAATTTACATTAAATAATTTTTAACGCTTTCCGTTACAGTCATGAACATCTCCGGTGGTATCGGAAGTAAGTGTTGGAGAGGCGAGTGGAGACCAGTGGTGTTCAGTGATGATAGCCATTTCTGCCTTGGATAAAATGATGGCTGTGTTCACGTTCGTAGATGTGCGGGTGAGCGAAACAATTCATTGTGTATCCGCATTTGCCATACCGCACCCACTTCTGGATTTTGTTGTGGGAGGGGGGCACACATGACATTTTCTGACTGCCTCTGGTATTCATTCAGAGGAGCATGATGAGCATGTCATACATCTGCGACATCAATCTTATCCTCTGACCATATCTCGACACACTGCGCGAACCCGTCTTCCAGCACAATAACGTACATTCCCATTTTGCTAGAGCAATGCAGTTTTCTATAGCAATGCAGTTTGCTATACACTGTGTACACTTGCTATCCTGGTACACTAGATGTCGAGACAGCAACCCCATCAAGCATGAGTTGGACAAGCAACGACCTTTGTCCAGCTGTGCCGAGAAGTACGAGTGTGGGATACCGTATCCCAAAGAGACATTCAGCATTTACCTATATGACAGGTTATATGCCAGAAATGCTGCATGTTGGGTGTGGTTACAATCTTTATTAAGGTGTCTGCTGTATGTTTTGCATTTAATATTCTGGATATTCCATCGACTTGGTGTTTTTGTCAGTCCCACATACCATCTCCTGCTTGTGTATCAACTTTGGGGCAGATATGTGTATTCCTACAGGATGTTCTTAAATGCATTTCCACGCGTGTGTACAGTACAGTAAAACAAAAACTTGTTGCAGCAAGTTTTTCTGAGCTACTTTTTGTGCTGTTTGAGTCTGTTATGTTGCAATCTATGCAATGGAAGAACACATGGCTGAATGTTTCTTCACATGAAAAATATAGCATGTTGTTATGGTGGGCTCGACCAACACCAAAATTTTGTATAGAGACTCACAAGTTAATTACATTTGTAACATGCACCTGAAAATTTTGCTGGTCACTTTCAAAAAATATATCACTGGCAATTTCATTTTGTATAATTTTCTATGATTAAAAATATTGGCGTGAAGTATAGACCACCTTTGCAGTCTGCACATCCTTGACTATTTGTGAGTTTTTTTTTTAATTATTGTTTTTGCAACCCGTAGATCCCTGAAATGCAAGTACCTCTGGGATATGGATTTTATGTAGTTTTGCAATACATAATACATTTTAAGCTTTACAAAATAGGCCTATGGATTGAAAAATAATAATACTAATATACTTACATATTTACAATTTATCAAACTTTTCCAGAATCTACAAGCAATAAAATATAAACAAAAATATCTAACATGTCAAGTAAACTTTCATTGAGTAATATGCAACACAACTTTAATTATTTATTCCACAGGAAACAAACAGTAACAACAAAGTATAAAAAACACTGAATATATGCCTATCTATACAGTTTACTTCTAAGATTTATGATAATGGGTTGGATAAGTACATTTTTCTATTTACAGTATGCATTATTTAACACCTACTTAGTCTACTGGTCTAGTAAGGATGTTTGTACACACTAAGTGTGTTGGAAGAAGCTGTGTGAAATATTCCAGTTGTTGTCTTTCGTTCGGATTTGTTGTCCTTAATCCAAAAAAATTTCCGTATTGTATTTAAAAAAAGTTGAGAACTATTTTTTGGTGTACGTGGAATTAGATACCATAAACCGGAGTTACTTTGCACCACCCAAAATGTTTGTTTTGGTGCCATTCGGAAAACTGTAGATAAGTATTAAAAAATTTTAATTTTATATACCTAGGTAATGTTTGCTAGCCCTTAACCAAATGGCTTGAAACCAATCATTTTGAGTGCTGCAGTTACCCCAGCAGGTGCAAAGTAACCCCAGTTTACGGTACTTTACTAAAAATTTTTATAGTATTTTGTATTTGTCTTTGTATTGTCTAATAATTACTTCAGACTACAAGGTGTCATAAAACATTTTAACTGTCCGTACACAAATCATTGCAAGCATAGATTCAACTGAGTACACAGCTAGTGGCTGTATCATTTGTTATATATGTTACTTATTTCTTCACTCATAAATAAATATGTGTGTGTGCATGCATACTTGGGGGGGGGGGAATTCAATTAGATTTCAACTGCATAGTTTTGCATAGCCAGTAACTACAAATGCCTTCATAATTTCACCTTAGAACAAAATTATTAAAATGTTACATATAAAACAATAAGCATATTGGTTTGAAGGTAACCATACTATATTTTTATTGCTGTTTTTTTTTTGTACCAATCAGGTACTTATCATCTTTGCATGTGTTACTTATTAGGTGACCATAAACTGTGCATATTGGCCTCACTTTAATTGAAATACCTTGGTAAGGAAGGTAGCTGATTTCCTGAGTAGTGTGATGTGATAATTATATATTGGAAAATAGCAGTATGGTGATAATATTGCTCCCTGTTTTACAGGTGCATGTCAACAGCTGAATCAGTAGGCAAGCCTGTAGATGAAGAGGTAATTTTCTGTAAATGTCAGCTGCATGTTGAAATGGAGAATTTCGAAGCGGTCACATCACCCAATGATTTGGCTACTAGAATTTCGGAGTTGGTTTCTTCTGGGAACACGAATGAAGCATTGACCCTGCTCCAGGAAGACAGATACAGAGAATTCGTTGAAGATAACAGCTGGGAACTGATCCCAGTGCTGACAAAACACCTGTCTGAAGCCAGTGTCACTGCTGCTCCTCAGTTGTTTGATTGTTCTTGTAGTTTGCTGCGGGAGATTGCAGAAAAGTCAAATCCAAAGGAGGCACTGATAGGTCTTTTGGAAGAGGCAGAAGATAGGGAGAATCATGTTAAGTTTATGGCACTTCTGGATCCCTTGAAGAGGGTCCTGTTGAGATTTCAGTCAAGGCGTGTACAGTCTCTTGAATTATGCTTGGAGGTTATCATATCACATTTGAATTTTTTGCCATTACCTACAAATCATATATTGGAAGGTGAGGAACGGTTGCTTTTGGATACAGATCCATGTATTGACAGGATTACAAAAATATATTTTGAGCTTATTGCCTTTTATGAACCATTTGTTGCTGTAGTTTCCTCGGAGTGCTGTTCTTCACATAATAATACTCATTGCTGTGAGCGAAATGTGTTAATAACTCATCTGCTTATGGTACTTGGTAAACCTCTTGCATTTCTCGACATGGATTGTGACAATAATAGCACTAAGAGTGCCAGCAGGACTATTGCAGAAAAACTGTTGGCTTATTTAAACAACCTGGTTAGTGATATTTTTATGTTTATGAATGTGGTTGAGGAAAGAGAGACTCAGAAAAATGAAAACAGTTGTATACATGATGATTGCGAGTCCCATTTGTGTACTGTTGACTGTAATGTCAAAACTCTTTCTTTTGCAATGCTGTATTTTTTGATACTTGGGGAAGGTGTCTGTCTATCAAGTGTTCCATGCGTCTATAACACATTTTACTTACTTCACAGAGTGCTTTACCTTGTATCATTTCTTTTGAGACAGTCAGGTCACATGCTTGTTTACAAAGGTCTGCGTCTTGTAAGCACAATACTCTCCAGGTTTTCCAAAGGTGAGGTGCCATCTAATGTTCTGGAGTCATCAAATCATAAAAAATTTTCACAAACTCTGTGTAATGTTTTGATATTCTCTGAATTGAAAGAAAACAGGATTTTGGCTCTTAAAATTCTGAAGAAATACTTATTTATTTTTGATGATAAAGGCAGGTATTTATTATTGTGCAATTTACCTGAAGTGTGCAACCATGATGGAGCGATGGAATTGCTTGTTTCTACCTTTAAAGATATGATATATGAAGCCAACCTTGGAGGCTATCCACGGTCTAAATACTTTATGGGTGGTCATTTGAAGAGCTTGCTCCTCTTCTTTGCTACTTTGGCACATGGTGCAGAGACAGATCTCATGGAAATAGCTAAGCAGATCTTGGCATCACTGAACCTGATTTGTTTCCTTGTGCTGTACGACAAGAAAGGAGTGCTGGGAATACAGGATGCTGTGCCTGAATTAGAGCAGCGACTACTAGAACCACTAAAACGTGGCCTAACCTTGTCTCGAGCTCATTATGAATTGAAGTTGAAGGAACTGAAAGAAGAGGAGTCTCAGAATGTGAAGCATAAAGAGTCTAAAGTTTCCATTACTGTCGGTGGAGACACACTCCCAAACTTACCAGTAGAGAGCAAAGTATCAGTTGTTATGTCTGCTCTTCAGTGTTTTGATCTCATGGAGTTTTCTTTGAGTCAAGTCCAGGGTTACATCAAAGAATGTGGTGACAAAAAATAAATACACTGTGAACTCTTGTTTCTACGACTTGTTATTCCAGTGGCGTATGCGAGGTAATGAATATGGGTTTGTAAAAGTGCATATTTATACAAATTACTGTATCTAACTGGTATAATTTTAAATTATTTAAAATTTCAATCTTTTGATGTTTTTATTTAAACTATTGTCTTGTTTATGATAGGATGAGATCAAAGTGCCAATGCTAATGTTACAGTGCATGCAATCATTATTTTATGTCAGAGCTTTGCCTACAATAGTGAATATAGAACAGTATGTGAATAAGTCTTTGTTTCTTGTTTTGATTTTGTACCTGTTGTGGTGACATGTCCACCCATTGGTTTCAACGTGTCAGTGTATGCTTTTCCAGTAATATCAAGGAACTGAAATTCTTGTAGTTATACAGAGGTTAAATTGTGTAGTGGATGTGAGAGTGAAATGTTTTTAATTGTTAATTCGTAGGGGACCAGGTGCTTCAAACTGTATGTAGGAATTTGTATATTAACATACATATTTACATTATAACTGCATCAGTTACCAGATTTTCTGTAGTGCTCTGGTCAATACCCACACAATCTAGAAGGGCAGACAATTCTCAATAATCTTCCCCTACAGTTGTGGCGTACTTAAACGTGGACATTTTTCAAAATTTATCTCATAGTGTAGAATAAAAATTTTGGGAGTACTAGTAAGTGTTTAAAGACTATGGTTTTTAGTATGAAATTTACATGGACTGATTGTTTATATTTATATACTTAATGTAATTTTAGTGCCAATTTCACAATCAATGTCTGGTTATGTTCTGATTGTCTAGTTAAAAAAGCAACATATTTTGATTTAATTTGCCTGTAACAAATGGTTATTAAACACAACAATATGTTCTGATTACTGGTCTAATCAGAACATTAACAACAAATATGGTGGTAATTCCTGGCTGATATGAGGTTATGTTTTNGTTCTGATTACTGGTCTAATCAGAACATTAACAACAAATATGGTGGTAATTCCTGGCTGATATGAGGTTATGTTTTGTGTATCTAAATTGTTTCTAACAGCAGCAGATTTCATTTGGTTATTTGAGGGCAATGATGATTATGATGATGAAAGTGTTGATGTATCAATCAGCCATAATTAATTCAGAGACAAACTTTTTTTTTCTTTCAAATTAACAACAATATTTGTGATAGTTTTTGTTTAACAAAGTAAAACAATTTGAGTTGGCCAGAAAATGTAATGAAACATATCTTAGAATTCATGTAGCTACATAACTATTATTTTTTGTTTACAGAAAACATNGGCCAGAAAATGTAATGAAACATATCTTAGAATTCATGTAGCTACATAACTATTATTTTTTGTTTACAGAAAACATTTACAATTGCTTGAAAACATCTAGGATTTTGAATGATTTTGCCCGGCTCATTAAGACAGGATGAGTGCATCTTATCAACCACAGCATACGACACTGGAACTCTGGACCAGGACGTTCATAGCTAACAGATCAAACATACCACACTAGACATAGCAGAAACTATTGATGTATCAGAAAATCATATCTCAGTAAAATGTGCCAATTTTTAATCAATGGAAATTAAATTGTATGTTTGCTCTTCAGATTAAAAATAATATCTGTCATTTAAATAGCTCTTAGCATCACCAACCTCTCTCGTGATGTGCATTTCAGAAATAAATTTAATTCTGTTATTATGCATTTGAAAGACCCGCGTATCACAAAAGATTCTGTAACAAGTCATATGTTGTCATGGCAACTGTCAAGAAACTTCATGTAGCTTATGGCCTCCAAATGCAAAACAATAATTCTTCCACAAATTATGCAGTGCAAAAGAAATAATAAATATCCTTCGCATTGTTGCCATAATAAACAGTAAAATGAGAAATAAAAAAAGTTACTTCTCTGTGTCACATTAAATACATGTAAAAAAAAATAGCTAAGAGAAAACTGTGTGTTTGTGTTATTACATAACTACACTGCCAAATTATGGTGTGATGAAAAACAGTATTAAAGAGCAACATAATTTTAAAACAAAACTGTAACATCANCTACACTGCCAAATTATGGTGTGATGAAAAACAGTATTAAAGAGCAACATAATTTTAAAACAAAACTGTAACATCGATAAGCTACTTATTAGTGCTTGCAAAAGTCATAAATGCAGATGATGTTCATTAAAGTTAATCAATCATTTCTAAATAGGAAAAGAAAATATTTGGTAGAATTATTCTATGAGAGAGCAATATTTCAACGATAAACTTTTGGCACTCAAATAAAAAAAACAATTGAAATAACATAATTAAATGCAGGGATACATAATCCTCTGTGCAATAAACAATGGTATACTGTCCATTTTCTTTTAAGTTCCNTTTTGGCACTCAAATAAAAAAAACAATTGAAATAACATAATTAAATGCAGGGATACATAATCCTCTGTGCAATAAACAATGGTATACTGTCCATTTTCTTTTAAGTTCCTGGCTGAATACTGCTCGAGGCATAATCATCTGCTTCATGTCCTCTCGGCGTTCTTCGTAGCAGTTCGCAGTTCCAACTCTGCACGGTTGGTTTCACGATTCGTCCTGCGCAAGTCTAAATTTGCCATCAAGAGAATTCCATAGTGTTAAATAGCATTACATATGAAGCCATATGTTTTTATATTCCTGATTNCTACACTGCCAAATTATGGTGTGATGAAAAACAGTATTAAAGAGCAACATAATTTTAAAACAAAACTGTAACATCAATAAGCTACTTATTAGTGCTTGCAAAAGTCATAAATGCAGATGATGTTCTTAAAAGTTAATCAATCATTTCTAAATAGGAAAAGAAAATATTTGGTATAATTATTCTATGAGAGAGCAATATTTCAACGATAAATTTTGGCACTCAAATAAAAAAAACAATTGAAATAACATAATTAAATGCAGGGATACATAATCCTCTGTGCAATAAACAATGGTATACTGTCCATTTTCTTTTAAGTTCCTGGCTGAATACTGCTCGAGGCATAATCATCTGCTTCATGTCCTCTCAGCGTTCTTCGTAGCAGTTCGCAGTTCCAACTCTGCACGGTTGGTTTCACGATTCGTCCTGCGCAAGTCTTTAAATTTGCCATCAAGAGAATTCCATAGTGTTAAATAGCATTACATATGAAGCCATATGTTTTTATATTCCTGATTNTAAATTTGCCATCAAGAGAATTCCATAGTGTTAAATAGCATTACATATGAAGCCATATGTTTTTATATTCCTGATTATGTAATAATTATCACTCGCACCGCCAACATCAGAGACCACAAACATTTTTTGTGATTTGGTCTGTAGACGCTTGATGGCTTCCTGCACCACAATGTTATTGTGGGCTTAAAAGTGTTCAAATATTAATTACATGTGTAGGTGTTGTGCACCTCAAGTTTGCTGTTGAATATATCCTCGTGTTCCAGTTCTCGTGGGATTCACACTCTTAACTTAATTGTGATGTTTTCATTTATACAAGCAAAACATTTAGCACTTTTATTGCAGGCATTACCAAACATAGAATGCTCCGTACTCAACGATAGCACTCAGCTCTGATTCAAAATTTGAAATTATGATACTGGTGTTATGGCATACTACATGTTATCTGATATTTCCAACTGATTATCACATCACACAATAGTAACATGAAGAGAAAACAAGGATAGAATAATCACATTGACCAAGACATTCAAGCCTAAACCATATAGGTGGCATAAAAAAACAAAATTTTACTATCACCATTGCTGAAGAGAAAAATAATTGCATGAAGACACTTATACACTTAACATATATACACAAAGCAATGTAGCACCTTCATCAACAGAAGCACAACGNAATTGCATGAAGACACTTATACACTTAACATATATACACAAAGCAATGTAGCACCTTCATCAACAGAAGCACAACGTCTTGCGGGAAAAAAAATAAAATCACAAAAATCTGTATCACCGCTTAAATTGATCATATCGGAAGACTCTAAATTTGACAGCTGTTAACTACCAGCAAAATTATCAAAGGAACCATGGTTCGTAAACTTTCCAATCACAGTGTTTGTGTGTATTGTTATAGAACACAGTTGCTTTGTGTTTTATTTAGGGTTGCCCATATTCTTTTTATTTTGTTTCAGCCCATTTTCCCTTTTTGCAGTGTTCTAGTGGAACTGGACAACTGTAAGTACAGTGAAATCCCAATATTTTGCATCCCGATTATTCGTATATCCCGTTAATTCATGCAAATTTGCCGGTCCCTTGAGAAAATCCCTTTAATTCGTAAAAAAAAACAATGCATTCCGGTCCCCTTGATAATACATATTTATTTTGGTGCTCAATTAAAACGTCTTATAATTCTTATTTCCAACTTAAAAATCTCGTTAACTCGTAATGTTTTTAACCCTAGACTGTACACCAGCTATAGATTTATGCAATTTGGGCAGGGTAAAAAAGACTGGAAGGGTACTGAGGGACGTAGGAGGGTTTGAAGGGCAGGTAATGATGCAGAGTAGGCTGTGAGGTGATGTGTCTGTGATTCCCAGAACTAAGAGGCGGCTTGGTGTCTGGCCAAGGGTTATGAGAGGGTAGGAAGGAGCAGAGCGAGTGAAAAGTTAGTCAGTTCGGTCTTAGCCATGCCTCCGAAAAGATCTAATAAGTGTATTTCCATCAGAGAAAAAAAAAAATCATTAACGTCGTGGCCGGTGGTGATAAACAAATTGACGTGTCCAAACGTTATAACGTTCCTCCTTCCACAATAACATCAATTCTGAAGAACGAGGACAAAATCGCCTCCCAGACATCGGACAGCAAAGTAAAGCGCTTTACGACTGGTGAGTATCTACAACTAGAAAAGAATTTAAAAAAGTGGTTTGTGCAAGCACGGAATTTGAATGTACCAGTTGGAGGAAACATTGTAAGAGAAAAAGCAAAAGTTTTCACATAAAAAATGGGAATTAAAGACTTTCGTGCAAGTGATGGTTGGTTTGATAGGTTTTAAAAAAGGCACAGCATAAAATTTAAAAAACTTAGTGGGGAAAGTGTGAGTGTATCGGCCGACGTTTGTTCTGAGTGGGAAGACGAATTGAGAGAAATAATCGATTCTTCTGAGCCCAACAACATTTTTAATGCTGATGAGGCAGGGTTATTTTATTGGTGTCTCCCCGACCGATCAATGTGTTTTAAGGAAGAAAAGTGTCATAGCGGAAAAAATAGTAAAGAACGTGTAATCATATTGTTGGCCGCCAACATGGATGGATATGAGAAATTAAGACCGTGCATGATAGGCAAATCAGCCAAACCAAGATGTTTTAAAAACATAAAAAAATTTCCGATGATCTATCGTGCAAACAAAAAAGTGTGGATGACGGGCGAATTATTCAAGGAATGGATACGATCAGTGAATGCTAATATGGAGAAAAGGCAGCGAAAAATTCTACTTTTCATGGATAATTGTACGGCCCACAACAATACCCCACCGCTCAGTCATGTTAATGTTGTGTTTTTGCCTGCTAACACTACTTCTAAGCTGCAGCCTCTAGACCAGGGCATAATTAAAACGTTCAAAACCTTTTACCGCAAGGAAGTAGTGATGCAACTCCTTGACAGCATCGAGGATGGGAAGGATCATAAAATCACCTTATTTTCAGCCATGAACATTGCTCACAAGGCGTGGCAAAGTGTTAGCGAAAGCACAATAAAAAACTGTTTTCGTGCTTGTGGATTCACGAAGGTGGAACTTTCATCAGCAGTTACTGAACAAGACTTAGAATGCCCTGTGAATTGGAATCGTCTTCCTCAAAATGAAGAAAATTCTATAACGTTTGAAGATTTCGTCCATTTTGACGATGGCCTAGCGGTAGCGGGGATTCTAACTGATGACGAAATTTTGGCTCCATCTCAGGACATTGATGGTGAAGGTGATGACGAAGATGATGTGCTGACAATTACACCTAAAGTGGCTAAACAATACATCAACAATGTGCGCCATTTCTTAGCGAAATCAGACGTTAGCGATGAAGTATTTTCTGCTTTGAACATGCTTGACAAAGCCATTGACAATACCCATCTGCAATGCTTACACCAAAAGAAAATTACAGATTTTTTTTTAAACTTAAATTTTTAATGTGTTTTTTATTGATGTAATTATTGATTTATATATACATAATATGCAACCATGTGTTTATCATTACACATTAATGCAAATTTGTATTAATCTCATTATTTATTTTTTTCTTTTTTTGCTCCCGATNAAACTTTAATTTTTAATGTGTTTTTTATTGATGTAATTATTGATTTATATATACATATATATACATAATATGCAGCCATGTGTTTATCATTACACATTAATGCAAATTTGTATTAATCTCATTATTTATTTTTTTCTTTTTTTGCTCCCGATTATTGGTAATCCCGCTAATTTGAATATCTCAATAATTAATATTTAACATTCAGTCCCTTGACAATACGAATTATCGGGATTCTACTGTAACAATCAACGTCATAGTGGAGTGCAAGCAGGTATATAGCCGGATTTCAGGTAGTATCAGATTGTTCCCCAAACAGGTTCCGTTACGTTGATAGGAAAATTCATGATCTCCATATAGGCCATTCATCTCGACGTATTCCACTTCTAACTTGCCTTAAATTCACAGTCTATAGCGTCACCGTATTCTCTATATGACGCGAGTGCGCTAAACAGCTTTACTTCAAGGCGTGGCCAGTGCATGTTTCTTNTTGACAATACGAATTATCGGGATTCTACTGTAACAATCAACGTCATAGTGGAGTGCAAGCAGGTATATAGCCGGATTTCAGGTAGTATCAGATTGTTCCCCAAACAGGTTCCGTTACGTTGATAGGAAAATTCATGATCTCCATATAGGCCATTCATCTCGACGTATTCCACTTCTAACTTGCCTTAAATTCACCGTCTACAGCGTCACCGTATTCTCTATATGACGCGAGTGCGCTAAACAGCTTTACTTCAAGGCATGGCCAGTGCATGTTTCTTCACATTAATTAGAGTTACATACACACAAAAGATGTAGACTCATTGAGGTTGCTGAATAATCCTCTTCGTTAGCTCGTCAGGTACATTATATAGAAACAATAAATTCCCCTCAAACATAAACAGGAAACGCAGCAGACCAGAAAATCCCTCAAAGCATCTCGCTTAACTCGGCTTGCAGCGCTCATAATTCAGGCGTACAGTTGCACAAAGCAACTTTCTTATTTTGTAACAAGCTGCATTTTGTAGGCCCTCAGCGATAAGTTAAACCTTCCCACAAGCTCACCTGGGGTGGGTTGCGATAGCTCATAGCAGTTGGTGTTCACTACCTTAGTTATTTTATACGGTCCAGTAAATAATGGAAATAATTTCTGGGTAACCTTCTCCCAATGCTTGCTTATATACACTGCATGTGCTAAAACCAGTTCTCCGGGCTTAAAATGTTGTAATTTAGACATCTTCTTGTACTTACTTTGTTCAGCTGCGATTATAAGGCACTTTCTTAATATCTCTTCAATTTCCGTTCTTAATGTTTCTGCGGACACGTCTTGTTCTGCCATGATTGCAGGTGGCAACAGTAACTTGGAGAAGTCAAAAATCACTGATTGCTGACCAGTCGACACTTCCCACGGGGTTAAAGTGGTAGACTCATGAATTGTGTTATTAATTACGTGTTCAACCGAACTAATGCTGTCCCTCCAGCTTTATTGTGAGGCGTGGCAAAACTCACGCAGCATATTTCCCAGGCTTTTCATGCAACGTTCAACCGTGTTTCCCTTTGGATGTCTCGCTGCTGCGGTTGTTGTCAGAATATGCATTTTCTGCATTCCTTCTTGCCATACATGGCGGGTAAATTGTGTGCCTTTGTGTCAGATATCACACAACAAGGTGGGGCCAACTTCTTGCAAAAAGAACTTGAACTTGTTTAAAACTGTGTTAGCATTTCCCTGAACAATTGCATACANGTGGGGCCAACTTCTTGCAAAAAGAACTTGAACTTGTTTAAAACTGTGTTAGCATTTCCCTGAACAATTGCATACAACTTTGTGAATTTTAAAAATAAATTTATCACGACAAACACGTATGTGACTCCAGCTTTTGATTTCAGTAGAGGGCCAAACAAGTAAACTAAAATTAAGTCAAGTGTTTTTTTTTTGGTCTAGTTCACCCATTAAATTCTCGCTATGGATGTTTACAGCGCTGGTACAAATTGCATGACGTGTCCGCATTCATTACCACTTGTTGCATTCGTTTCCATAAAAATTGATATCATAGTTGTTTTCAAATCTGGATTTAGACTGACACTGATGAAATAGAACTACGTCTTCTGTAATGCAAAATAAATTCCTTTACGGATGTTCTGGTGTCGCGCNGACTGACACTGATGAAATAGAACTACGTCTTCTGTAATGCAAAATAAATTCCTTTACGGATGTTCTGGTGTCGCGTACCGTAATTTTTCCGTCATTGTACTGCAGAATGGATCACTACTCTGATCTTCTTCTAGAGTTTGAAAATTACTCTGCCAGCCAGTTGCAGGGATCAACCGTCTCTTTATTGGTGCTACTGAGAATTTGTACTGTTTCTTCTCTTAACAGTCGGTCAAGCCGTCTGGTATGTGACTCAAATAATCAGCTGCTAAATTATTACTGCCCATAACATGCCAAAAGTCCATGTTGAATTTTTACACTTACCACGACCACCTGGTGAGACTGTTGCATAAAATCTTACCAGTCTTCAAGTTAAGCAAGGCTTAAAGATCTGTTTGTAAAATTATTTTTTTCTCCCTCTAGAAGATTCCAAAAATACTGGAGTGACAATACCACACTTAACTTCTCCTTTTCTGTGGTTTTATTTATTTTTTTTTCTGATTTATTTAATGTACGGTTGGCCATTGCCATTATCTTTTCAAGGCCATCTTTGCTCAGCTGAGCTAGCTTCGCTCCCAGAGCATAATCCGATGTCAGCATGCAGATATAGTAGGTAGCACCTTGCACTAGATGATGTATCACATGTTCGTTCAAAAACAAACTCCTCACTGCCTCAAATGCTTTCTGCCATTTTTCCATCCATTCCCATGATACATCTTTGCGAAGCAGCTCAAATAAAGGCAAACAGGTACCTGCAATTTTGTCTGAATAATTACGGTAAAACTCAACTACTCCCAGAAACGCATTGAGTTGATTCACGTCCTGTGGGGTAGGAAGTCACCAGTTTGTCAGGCGCAGTTAGTATTCCAGTAGGTGTGAGATTGTGGCCTGAAAATGTGACTTCTTCCTTGCAAAATAGCGATTTCTATAGTTTCACTGTCATTCCAGCTTCAGTTAATTTTTTGAGAACCAATTCAAAATGTTTTAAATGTTCATCAAATTTTGCTGACCTAATCAAAATGTCATCTACATATGACCTTACAAAGTCTGCACAGTCTTGACCAACCAAGAGTTATACTCGTGCAGCATGTAAACTGGGATACTGCATTNGGTCAAGCCGTCTGGTATGTGACTCAAATAATCAGCTGCTAAATTATTACTGCCCATAACATGCCAAAAGTCCATGTTGAATTTTTACACTTACCACGACCACCTGGTGAGACTGTTGCAAAAAATCTTACCAGTCTTCAAGTTAAGCAAGGCTTAAAGATCTGTTTGTAAAATTATTTTTTCCCCCTCTAGAAGATTCCAAAAATACTGGAGTGACAATACAACACTTAACTTCTCCTTTTCTGTGGTTTTATTTTTTTTTCTGATTTATTTAATGTACGGTTGGCCATTGCCATTATCTTTTCAAGGCCATCTTTGCTCAGCTGAGCTAGCTTCGCTCCCATAGCATAATCCGATGTCAGCATGCAGATATAGTAGGTAGCACCTTGCACTGGATGATGTATCACATGTTCGTTCAAAAACAAACTCCTCACTGCCTCAAATGCTTTCTGCCATTTTTCCATCCATTCCCATGATACATCTTTGCGAAGCAGCTCAAATAAAGGCAAACAGGTACCTGCAATTTTGTCTGAATAATTACGGTAAAACTCAACTACTCCCAGAAACGCATTGAGTTGATTCACGTCCTGTGGGGTAGGAAGTCACCAGTTTGTCAGGCGCAGTTAGTATTCCAGTAGGTGTGAGATTGTGGCCTGAAAATGTGACTTCTTCCTTGCAAAATAGCGATTTCTATAGTTTCACTGTCATTCCAGCTTCAGTTAATTTTTTGAGAACCAATTCAAAATGTTTTAAATGTTCATCAAATTTTGCTGACCTAATCAAAATGTCATCTACATATGACCTTACAAAGTCTGCACAGTCTTGACCAACCAAGAGTTATACTCGTGCAGCATGTAAACTGGGATACTGCATTACATAGTTCGAAAGGAAGCACTTGGAATACAAACTGTTGGTTCTGGAATAAAAATCTTGTGTATTGCTGCAATTCTTCAGAAACGGAATTTGCCTGAATCTATGTGTTAAATCTAAGGTGGCCATGTATTTTGTGCTGTGATACAGCCATAACAACTCTTCCATTGGCCTTGGGGGTTCCCTGGATTTAAATGTAATTTCATTTAATTTTCTTGCTTCTAAACACAGCCGTACTGATCCGTCCCTCTCGTGGACACACACCATAGGATTACAACATGGGCTAGATGCACGTTTAATGATGTTCCAGAACAACATAACCTTTAACTATTTATCGGCTTTGTAGACATATCTTGCGGGTATCAGATACGATTTACAATGAAGTAGTTCACTAGGTGTAACTTGAATATCTAACTTAAACATTTATTTAGTCCAGGTTCTTAAGAAAAAATCTGCTAATTATTAAATAGTAGCTGTTTTAGCTGCTGCTTCTGGCTTCTGTTCAGTGACTCAACACTGGCTACTGCCTCATAGATGTCTTCAGAGGTGGCGATAACACTTAAGCACATAGGCCGGTTAATCTGACACACATCTCTTTTCAATAAATTTACAAACTTGTCAGACCTCTCTAGCTGTCTGGTGCGCTTACCATCCAGCTGCCAAAGATCTAATTTCATTTTGTAGTTAGATAGGAATTCCTTGCCTAAAATTAGCAGTTTACTGGGGCCTTTAATAACTAACGTGGACACTTCTTCCTTTGGCTGTCCCAGGCTTTCCACTTTTAGTAATACCTGCTGGCTGACAACTGAACTATACTTTAAAGTCACTCCCAAAATTTTCAGTCTTGGCACCGGGATCGTTGGCAATTTATATCCTGATGCTAGGAAACTGGTAACAAAATTTTTTTTAATGCAGCTTACCTCAGCGCTACTGTCTAGCATATAAGGTACCCTCATACCACAAACTGATAACATTAATTCCAAACACAATGTTTCTTGGTTAATTTATTAGTTCTTCTGTGGGTTCATGTAGCAAAAATTCCCTGTCAGTTTTTTCAAGTAGAACCGTATTCACCACTACTTCAGTTAATTCTGCAAGTTCGTTTAAATGTACTGACTGATAATGGCTTCTACCATCACCTTGAGTAGTCCTACTGGAACCTCGCCTCTGGTTTTACTGGCTGGGTTTATTCATTTCAGTCTCTCGTTCAATTGTTTTGGTTTTAGAAGCTTTATTGTGACTGATTTTTTGCGTAACTTCCATTACATCTTTATTTTTTTGCACAGAGTATGACCTTGGTTCATTACAATTTCTTAGAACAACCCCAGACTCCCAATAATGATCTTTGTCTGTCCTAATAGCTACCCCATCCCCTTGTTGATATTCAGTTTCTGCTCTTCTGGCTGTCTTATTGTGCCACCTTTTTACCCTTACTTGTGTTGCACATAGTAATCTGTGAATATCTATATGAACTACTGATTTGAGTACCTTCATGCTTACTGGCTCACTTATTTGTATGCTGCTACTAAACAGCATCTGGGCGGAGGCACTGGAGTGTTATTTTGTTCTTTCAAGAGAACCTTGCAGTCGGCACCTTCTACTCTACTTTTGCACAAGATGCTCTTGCTAATTCTTATTGCCTTATTTGCCATTCCATTCTATATGTGTTAATGAGTGTTGCTGGTAGCTATTGTGATCCCTTTTATCCTCTGGCATTTGTGAAATAAGAATGATACATTGTGAGCCACAAAGTTGTTTGGGGAACCTAAGTGTGTTAAATACATCCGTCATGGCACTTATAATAGATTGAGTGTAATTATTTGGGATTTGGCGAATATCAAGCCAATGCGAGAAATTATCTATAAGAACAAGATAAATCTTACCAGAATACTTGAGAACATCAGTTCCAACTTTAAGGTAGGATAATACTGGTATATCATGAGTCACCAAAGGCTCTTTATAATTTGCTGCCCGAGAAACTTTCCACATGTGGTACACTCAGATACCCCATTTCTCTACGTCCACGGACGTCCTTGGCCAATAAAATATCGGTAATTATTAAGTTTAGGGGCTTTTCTGTAAAAAAAAAAAAAAACCCCAAAAATTGGTATATTTCCACTCTACCAATCATGTAGAACACAAATATACTAGGGGCATTAACATNAGGGGCTTTTCTGTAAAAAAAAAAAAAAAAAACCCCCAAAAATTGGTATATTTCCACTCTACCAATCATGTAGAACACGAATATACTAGGGGCATTAACATACGACTAATTTCTTAATGTGTGCCCACCTAACCTAGCAGAGCCTAACCCCACAATGGGTGAATCACAATTTTACATTTTTTAACTAATCTAGAATTGTAGGGTTGTAAACTAACCGATCAACACTGTACAATCACAGACTAGATGGGAACCCTATAATCCTACGTTAGTTTAAATAACTGCAATCTTAGGTTAGTTAAAATCGCTACAATCCTAGGTTAGTTTAAAAATGTATAATAGTGATTCACCCATCGTGGGGTTAGGTTCTGTTAGGTTAGGTGGGCACATATTATACAATTAGTCATACGTTAATGATGCTACTATAGTCGTGTTCTGCTTTACCTACCAATAATCCTAGGTTAGTTGAAAAAGAATGTGAAATTGTGGGGTAAAAACGTCCGGAAANTGTTCTGCTTTACCTACCAATAATCCTAGGTTAGTTGAAAAAGAATGTGAAATTGTGGGGTAAAAACGTCCGGAAAAACCTTGTTTGAATTATGTAATATAACTACGTTTGCACGTTAAGATACCTGTTAGGATTTTTGGGTTTTACACTTAACTACGAATTTAGGATTTTAGGGATTTAAAGGAGCCGTAAAACACACCAANTTTTACACTTAACTACGAATTTAGGATTTTAGGGATTTAAAGGAGCCGTAAAACACACCAAAATAATATCAATTTGCTAACCAATGTAGGCGGGTGGTACATACCTCTGTCAACAGCCAATTCAACCTCACCTCACTCGATGAAATTACAATCTTCCACAAAGTGCCACATATGCGCATATAACGCACTGAAACACTCGTTTACAGTGCGCCACATACGTGCATATAACGCACTGAANGCACTCTTGCTTGCTTTCGTAGTTTTAAATCACGAACGGAGCAACACCTAACTCACCGCGATCCGCACCTGTGGCAAGACATTGGCTTACTAACGTACGGTCCGTGATGACATCTCTGTCCGCTAGATTGCGTGAAATATGCAATGCGCAGCCATTATTAATGGCGGAAGACTTTAATAGACATAAACATCAAATTTTGCGATTTCTTTAAATATGTTCTACTTATTTTAACATTACGTCATCTTGAATATGAACAAGGTAAGCTGTGCAGAACCCGTTAATGCAATTTTTGTTGGTCTAGGACGTTTCGTTCACAAACGTAAACAAACTGTCTAAACAGTCATTTCACAATTTTGTTCAATTTTTGAAAATGTGTTGTACTTATTTTAAAGCTATGCCCCTAGTATATTTGGGTTCTACGTGATTAGTAGAGTGGAAATATACCACTTTTTAGGGTTTTTTTTTTTTACAGAAAAGCCCCTAAACTTAATTACCAAAATAACTGTTGTGCCCTTGCTCTTGTTCTTTTTTTTACTCCCTGATGTATTTTGTAGACCTATTTCAATATAACTGATCTAAGTGACCCAGGCGCATTCAACTTGTGTGACAAGAAGACTTTTTCAGTAGCTACATGAATGTCATTCTGCAGTTTGTAGTAGTGTTTGCATTCCCACTTTACCTTACTTATATGTGGCCAGCCCTGAACCTTTAGTTCAGTAACCAACTGCAGTATGGGATCATTTGGTGTTTCCTTGCGAAACAGATTCTGTTGGTTCTCACTCATGGGCAAATGGACACTTGACTGAATGGATCATCTCTAGGATCTCAGAGTTTGCAACTGTTCCATTTAAGTGTGATTGGGACAACATATCTGCAAAATGTAGTTCTTTGCCAAGGGCATAATAGATTTTAAGTATTTCATAAGCTTAAAGTGTAAGCGCTGAAGACTGGGTGACCCTTTGCTGGCTATATTTTTCTGCATTATGGAGATTGTTTATGATCTGTCTTCATATTGAAATTAAACCCATAAATGTAGTGGAATTTAGACACTCCAAACTGTGTGTCTAACCATTCTATCTTGGAATGTGAATAGTGTTTTTCACCATCATTTAAGCCTTGAGATGCTGTAGCTACCAATTCCAACTTACCATTCTCTGTAGTAGATTATTGGAATAAGCAACAATTCAGCCCTTGTTGCATCACACTGTAATGTAATTTCCTTTGTGGGGTCAAATGAGGACAATGCTGGTGTTGAGGAAATGTGTTGAACTTTATTTGTTGAGTAAGGAGCCACTGCCTTTCAACACCATCTTTTAATAAATTCCTGCAAGGGAGCAATTATAGTTTCCATTCATGGTACAAGGCACCTCATATAATTGAACATGCTAGTAACTCAATGTTTTTTGTTTGTGGGGGGAGGGGGTTCTATGTCTAGTAGAGTCCTAACTCTTATCAGGATCTACTTTCATTCTGCTAGCTGAAAATAGATGCCCCACATATTGAATCTCTGGTAGCTTATAATGGGGCTTCTCTATGTTAAATTTAATGTTCCTTTCCCTAGCCCTCTCAGTAACATGAAGTACAGCTTATCATGTATTTCTTCTGTTTACCACATGCACATGAGATCATGAAAATAAATGAAAGTATTTAGAATATCAAAAAAGTTATGTTCTACAAGGTTTTGGAACAGTTCAGGAGCATTAGCAGTGCCATAAGGCACTCTCATGTAACTGTATGTGTTGTAACGGCTGGAGAAACAATACTTGAGAGATGACTTTTCATCTAACAAGATCTGGTGGAAACACTTCTAAAAAAAATCAAAAACAGAAAAAAAAATTTCCTGCTAATCTTTTATAAATCTTGCTTATCTTTGGTACACAGTGGCACTGTCTGAAGATGCTTTTATTCAAGTCAGAAGGATCAGGACATTATCAAATATTTGCAATTAGACTTTTCAGTAATTACAAGGTTGCTTAGCCAGGCTCTTTCGTCCTTTTCATGCACTTTTTCCAAGACATTTTTTCNTGGTACACTCAGATACCCCATTTCTCTACGTCCACGGACGTCCTTGGCCAATAAAATATCGGTAATTATTAAGTTTAGGGGCTTTTCTGTAAAAAAAAAAAAAAACCCCAAAAATTGGTATATTTCCACTCTACCAATCATGTAGAACACAAATATACTAGGGGCATTAACATACGACTAATTTCTTAATGTGTGCCCACCTAACCTAGCAGAGCCTAACCCCACAATGGGTGAATCACTATTTTACATTTTTTAACTAATCTAGAATTGTAGGGTTGTAAACTAACCGATCAACACTGTACAATCACAGACTAGATGGGAACCCTATAATCCTACGTTAGTTTAAATAACTGCAACCTTAGGTTAGTTAAAATCGCTACAATCCTAGGTTAGTTTAAAAATGTATAATAGTGATTCACCCATCGTGGGGTTAGGTTCTGTTAGGTTAGGTGGGCACATATTATACAATTAGTCATACGTTAATGATGCTACTATAGTCATGTTCTGCTTTACCTACCAATAATCCTAGGTTAGTTGAAAAAGAATGTGAAATTGTGGGGTAAAAACGTCCGGAAAAACCTTGTTTGAATTATGTAATATAACTACGTTTGCACGTTAAGATACCTGTTAGGATTTTTGGGTTTTACACTTAACTACGAATTTAGGATTTTAGGGATTTAAAGGAGCCGTAAAACACACCAAAATAATATCAATTTCCTAACCAATGTAGGCGGGTGGTACATACCTCTGTCAACAGCCAATTCAACCTCACCTCACTCGATGAAATTACAATCTTCCACAAAGTGCCACATATGCGCACTGAAACACTCGTTTACAGCCGAATATATACACAGAAGCACTCGTTAATAGGCTAATGTAACACACAAATGCACTCTTGCTTGCTTTCGTAGTTTTAAATCACGAACGGAGCAACACCTAACTCACCACGATCCGCACCTGTGGCAAGACATTGGCTTACTAACGTACGGCCCGTGATGACATCTCTGTCCGCTAGATTGCGTGAAATATGCAATGCGCAGCCATTATTAATGGCGGAAGACTTTAATAGACATAAACATCAAATTTCGCGATTTCTTTAAATATGTTCTACTTATTTTAACATTACGTCATCTTGAATATGAACAAGGTAAGCTGTGCAGAACCCGTTAATGCAATTTTTGTTGGTCTAGGACGTTTCGTTCACAAACGTAAACAAACTGTCTAAACAGTCATTTCACAATTTTGTTCAATTTTTGAAAATGTGTTGTACGTATTTTAAAGCTATGCCCCTAGTATATTTGGGTTCTACGTGATTAGTAGAGTGGAAATATACCACTTTTTAGGGGTTTTTTTTTTTTACAGAAAAGCCCCTAAACTTAATTACCAAAATAACTGTTGTGCCCTTGCTCTTGTTCTTTTTTTTACTCCCTGATGTATTTTGTAGACCTATTTCAATATAACTGATCTAAGTGACCCAGGCGCATTCAACTTGTGTGACAAGAGGACTTTTTCAGTAGCTACATGAATGTCATTCTGCAGTTTGTAGTAGTGTTTGCATTCCCCCTTTACCTTACTTATATGTGGCCAGCCCTGAACCTTTAGTTCAGTAACCAACTGCAGTATGGGATCATTTGGTGTTTCCTTGCGAAACAGATTCTGTTGGTTCTCACTCATGGGCAAATGGACACTTGACTGAATGGATCATCTCTAGGATCTCAGAGTTTGCAACTGTTCCATTTAAGTGTGATTGGGACAACATATCTGCAAAATGTAGTTCTTTGCCAAGGGCATAATAGATTTTAAGTATTTCATAAGCTTAAAGTGTAAGCGCTGAAGACTGGGTGACCCTTTGCTGGCTATATTTTTCTGCATTATGGAGATTGTTTATGATCTGTCTTCATATTGAAATTAAACCCATAAATGTAGTGGAATTTAGACACTCCAAACTGTGTGTCTAACCATTCTTTATTGGAATGTGAATAGTGTTTTTCACCAAGCCTTGAGATGCTGTAGCTACCAATTCCAACTTACCATTCTCTGCAGTAGATTATTGGAATAAGCAACAATTCAGCCCTTGTTGCATCACACTGTAATGTAATTTCCTTTGTGGGGTCAAATGAGGACAATGCTGGTGTTGAGGACATGTGTTGAACTTTATTTGTTGAGTAAGGAGCCACTGCCTTTCAACACCATCTTTTAATAAATTCCTGCAAGGGAGCAATTATAGTTTCCATTCATGGTACAAGGCACCTCATATAATTGAACATGCTAGTAACTCAATGTTTTTTTGTTTGTGGGGGGAGGGGGTTCTATGTCTAGTAGAGTCCTAACTCTTATCAGGATCTACTTTCATTCTGCTAGCTGAAAATAGATGCCCCACATATTGAATCTCTGGTAGCTTATAATGGGGCTTCTCTATGTTAAATTTAATGTTCCTTTCCCTAGCCCTCTCAGTAACATGAAGTACAGCTTATCATGTATTTCTTCTGTTTACCACATGCACATGAGATCATGAAAATAAATGAAAGTATTTAGAATATCAAAAAAGTTATGTTCTACAAGGTTTTGGAACAGTTCAGGAGCATTAGCAGTGCCATAAGGCACTCTCAGGTAACTGTATGTGTTGTAACGGCTGGAGAAACAATACTTGAGAGATGACTTTTCATCTAACAAGATCTGGTGGAAACACTTCTAAAAAAATCAAAAACCGAAAAAAAAATTTCCTGCTAATCTTTTACAAATCTTGCTTATCTTTGGTACACAGTGGCACTGTCTGAAGATGCTTTTATTCAAGTCAGAAGGATCAGGACATTATCAAATATTTGCAATTGGACTTTTCAGTAATTACAAGGTTGCTTAGCCAGGCTCTTTCGTCCTTTTCATGCACTTTTTCCAAGACATTTTTTCNGACTTTTCAGTAATTACAAGGTTGCTTAGCCAGGCTCTTTCGTCCTTTTCATGCACTTTTTCCAAGACATTTTTTCTCACTGCCCTACTTATTCTTCCCTGAGTGGTTTTCTTAAAGATACTGGCACCCTCTGTGGAGATTTACTTACAGGTTCTGCCCCAGGTTTGATGAGTATTTTCCCCTTCTAAAGTCCATTTATGGTCTTCAACTTGACATGTGTGGGTTCTACTTTAAATTGCTGGTTAACATTTTTTGAACAATCTTGAAGGCATAACTTGTGCTCATATGTCATGTTTTACTTTCATTTAACTATTTTCAGTGTCAATGGTTTCATGCCACTTATTGAGGTAAGTTAAACCACTGCACACTTCATCCTGAACCTTCATTACATTTACACATGCTTCTACATTATAACAACATGATTCATTAGAGCTATCTCAGTTACAATTCTCAATCACTTGAACGGTTTTCGCCCTGCACAGATTGGCATATTTATTGCACTTTGCACAATTCTTACCATATGCAGGGCATACCTTTGACCCGTGCTTGNCCACTTGAACGGTTTTCACCCTGCACAGATTGGCATATTTATTGCACTTTGCACAATTCTTACCATATGCAGGGCATACCTTTGACCTGTGCTTGAATTGGCAGTGCCTGCACTTAAATTCACTGCCCTGACCCTTAGGTCCCTTTGTTTTATTTCTTTCTGCTCTTTTTTTTCACTGCATTCACAGATATACTTTTGCCGATTTTGGTTGTTTTGAGAATATGTTGCACTTGTTGCCTGCTTTGTTCTTACACCCGAGTGTGCCGCTGTTTTTTTCTAAGGTTAAGTTGTGCATTCCTAGCAACACTTCTTGAACGCTTTTGTCTTGAACGGCAAGGACGATCGGGTTGTACAGCATTTTATCTTCAGCATTTTCCTGTATGTCCTCAATTGCTATGTTGTTATAGTTGCAGTTCTTTATTATTTGGCACAACGAGGTTAGAAAATTCTCAAACGCTTTATTTAATTTAGGTTTCACGTAATGTTAAATGGCCTTTTTCACCTTTTTGTATATGTTCTTGTCTTGATGCGGAATGTTCAGTGACACAAGTATACGGGCCAATGCACTTCCTATCATTTTACGCAGGAGGGCTATTTTTAATTGGTGGTGTGCATTATCTTGCTCCATGCTGACAAGATTATTTCAAATTCTTTTTCCCAGAACTTCCAGTCATTATAAGCTCTTGTGCTGTGGAGATCCAGGTCCGGTGGAAGTTTATTGCTCCTGCTAGCAGTTGCCATTGCTCTCAATCAATATGCTCATCGTCAGTCTGCACTTGTGTTTATGTTGATTCTGTCTACTGCACCATGTTGCTTTATTTAGGCGAGGTAAGCCCTTACTTATTACATTGCATGTTAGTCAGCATACCATTACATACAAACATATCATCACCATCTTTACTATATTCACTTGTAGTCAACTTAGCCTCATGCAACATTAATGTATGTGTCTTCTTGTTTTCAGTATTACATGATAACCTTTAGACGAAGGAAATTAATGAATCTTTATCTGAAGTAGCAAGATTTTCTAATGAAAAAAGTTTATTAATGGTGCTTCCTTCAGNAAGGAAATTAATGAATCTTTATCTGAAGTAGCAAGATTTTCTAATGAAAAAAGTTTATTAATGGTGCTTCCTTCAGTGTTTTTGAACAAACTTTGTTTCACCAGCATAATATGAACAGCAGACAACGTCGTAATAGCAGCCAACAGTAAACCAAAACGTCACTAGTTATCAGATTTATCTTTACCAGCATGTAGCTAACCAGCACTTTCTTAACCGGGATGTGTCTGTTGAGCAGTATGAAACTAACTAATGATTAAAACTTATTTTTAAATTTATTATGTGGTTAGATAAAAAATATTTTTAAACTGATATTGTGAAACCGGCCATTAAGACACTATCAATATTACATGTAAAATTATTCAGCAGCCCTTTAATGTTCATTAACTTCTGTGATATTCTTCAGTTGAAGATTTTGAGAATATATCCTTGGACCGTATTTAGTATTAGTGTCATTTTAATTATTGAAAAATGCTGACTTATTTCATGTCCAAAATGCTGGTTGTAAATGTCGCATAATTGAATCGATTATTTCAGAAACCCGTCAACTGCCAATTTTCTCTTTTTAAGAAAATCTAAAAAAACTCTTCTGAGATAATTGTGTGATTTTTTTTCGTAGTTTGGAATTTTTTAAATATTAAGTACTTATTAAATGAAGGTTTTTCAATCAAATTTTTTTTTTCACTAAATCTGTTTTCATATAATAAAATAATAAAGGTTTTGCACTTGACGGGTTTTTGCAACAAACGACCTAATCACTTTTTTTTCTTTACTAAAACATAATGTTTTAAATGTTTTTTTGGATGATATTAAATAAAACCAACATTTTAAAAAAGAAAGAC
>NQII01001408.1:342703-394880 GCA_002778355.1 Clitarchus hookeri
CTCTTCTTTACTAGGCCTGGGCAGATTTTAGCTCTCAGCATTTTTATGTATCAAGGAACTTTACATAATCAGTTATGTTGTTTATTGGTGTGGCATGTGCAATCTGATGTTACACAATATAATCTAGTTAATTTAGGATGATTGGATTACCACACCTCTCAGTTTAAACAAGATCAAGTTCATGAGACATGGTTTCTGAGTGCTAGCAGGCCTTGGTCGCACAGGATGTAACAAAAAAAAAATAAAGTAAGTGACAAAATGAAAATAATAGTCTTAAATGTAAATAACCTTACTTTGCATGATAAGACAATACTAACACGGCAATCAATTCAAATTAGCATGTTCATATTTGTTTGGATGAGTTGAAATGAGGCGGGCCTAGTAGTTAAAACTACCCTCAATAGAGCATGCTAGTGGTACTGAGGGACACACAGAAGTAAACAGCTTGAATTATATGCTGGACTACAGCAGCGTTGTAAGTTTATGTGTGNCTCAGTTTAAACAAGATCAAGTTCATGAGACATGGTTTCTGAGTGCTAGCAGGCCTTGGTCGCACAGGATGTAACCAAAAAAAAAATAAAGTAAGTGACAAAATGAAAATAATAGTCTTAAATGTAAATAACCTTACTTTGCATGATAAGACAATACTAACACGGCAATCAATTCAAACATGTTCATATTTGTTTGGATGAGTTGAAATGAGGCGGGCCTAGTAGTTAAAACTACCCTCAATAGAGCATGCTAATGGTACTGAGGGACACACAGAAGTAAACAGCTTGAATTATATGCTGGACTACAGCAGCGTTGTAAGTTTATGTGTGNTGGTACTGAGGGACACACAGAAGTAAACAGCTTGAATTATATGCTGGACTACAGCAGCGTTGTAAGTTTATGTGTGTATAAAAACACATTTGCCAAAATTTAACAGACGTTGCATCTTTGCTTATTTTGTAATTGCAGGTGGGATGAGATTTTGAGGAGGAGGTTACAGTTTTTGTAATGATGTAACAAGACATGTGTTGACAAAAAGTGTAATGGATAATTTGTGAAAGATTTTTCTGTAGCTGGATCGTAAAACTTAGCTCTCCAGTCAACAGAATTCTGGTAACTATTATTGTAGTATGTGTTGACCATATGGCAGTGTTCAGTGAACATACTGTGTGTCCCACAGTCCGTGTCCCACAGTCTACCCCCTTCACTTTGCAGTGATGTGACACCATGACTTCAGGAGGCGAGTATCTCTAGTCATCCATTGAAAGAAATAAACAGCACTACTGTATTTTATTGCTTTGTCTCAACAAAAAAATTATAGTTGGCTTATATGCATTTTTGAACATACTGGAAATTATAAAATTGCCATAACACAAATACTTTTTAGGCTTATTTTAATGTCAGATGTTGAGGGCAGTGTCACACTACGCAGCCATGGCTGCGCAACCATGATATACCACAATTCTGCATGCGACCAAACACGCTGCTAAATCAGGCAATGTGACCTTGTTTTTGTGTTTATTTGGCATCACAGGTGCAAAATAAGAGGAAAACAATATTTGATACATCCATTATTAGTTGATCGATCCTCTAAAGGCATGTTTGCAATGTTTTATAACAATCTTAGGAAGTACGAAAATAAATTTTTCAATTACCTAAGAATGTAGTGAAATAATTTGATGAACTTTTGGCGAAATTGAGAGAATCAATAAGCAACACTGATACAACCTTCAGGCTGTGCATTTTGCCAGAAGAGAAGCTGGTTGTAACAATAAGGCAAGTATACAAAATCATTAAATTGAATTTTTACAATGAGGGTATTATACTTTATAATAGATGGAACTGGGGAGGAGAAACAATTTCAAATTTGTTTATAATTTTTAAATATGTCATATATAATAATAAAACAACACAGCACAATTTAACGTCATGTAATTATAGTTATGCTCAGTAACAGTTTCAAGAGCACACAGAAAAGGGCTATGACAAGACAAGACTGAAATTGTTACAGGTGGTTGTATTCAGTGGGTACAAGAAGATAAAATGTATGCTGCTGCTAAACACTCTCCTAACTATTTTATTTCAAATAATTAAGTTGTAAAAATTTGTGAATATGAAAAATATAATTTTTGATGAAAAATATTATAAATATTTAAAATTCATAAGCCATGACAAAAATTAGAAATAAGTAACACAACATACAACAAAGTAGTATATGTAAGATATTCANTAAAATTCATAAGCCATGACAAAAATTAGAAATAAGTAACACAACATACAACAAAGTAGTATATGTAAGATATTCAACAGTAAATCATACAGGTAAAGGCGCATTTGCCTAGCTGCGTGTTATACCCCGTAGCAGAGAACTTAATCCTCAGTGCAGAGTCCGCAGAGCACCCAATGTATACTACTATATTGACGCGTTTTCCTACAGATTGCAACACGTGCTCTGCCAACTGGGTTTACACTGTGCAACGCACTGACCTAGTCTGTCATCCGCTAGGGAGTAGTGCAGGCATCGTTTTGTCTGAGTCTTTGTTTTGGTTGTTGTTGAAGTGTTGTTTTAAGTACTGGCATCGCGTTTTACTGCTACCAATGATGAACAGTTNTCTTTGTTTTGGTTGTTGTTGAAGTGTTGTTTTAAGTACTGGCATCGCGTTTTACTGCTACCAATGATGAACAGTTCATTGAGTTGGCAGCTGGACACATTATGCTATGGGATATGTCCTACAGCAAATTTTAGAACATGTTTAAAAATTAACCTTTCTGGAAAGAAATTGGCGACATGTTGAATAAAACGTTTTATGTAATTATTGTATTAGACTTAATTGTATTAGATCCTTTTGCCAACGTACAATGTATCGCAATTGGCCAAAAATGACATGTAAATTTTGACATCATCACAATATTGGAGATAAAAGTCTATAACCACTTTAATTTTAATGGTAGATTGATAATCTCTATTTCTACTGTAGCTGTAGGGTATTAAGAGTATAAAAATTTTTGTAACAAACATTGTGTATTGTAGGGTATAAAGTGTACAACATAGTCTGTAACAAAAAAACCACTTACGATATAAAAAAAGGATTTATTTTAAATGTGGAGTTAAATTATTACTGTACAATTGGTCTTGTTTGTAGACAACCATCCTCAGAAAGTTTAGTAAAATAATTTACTATAGGAAGCTAGTTTAGTTTGTTAAATCACTGTGTTGTGAACACACACAAAAACAACGTGTATTTTCTTTGGCTGATTAATAACATTGATAAAGTAGTTTTTCTTATAACATAGGCCTGTAACCGCTCAAAATTTCACGTAACACAAGAATAGCTTACAGTCAATACACGTATCACAATAAAATAAAGAAAAGCGGATTTGTACTTTTTTTTTGTTTGATATGGCCTACTACACATAGCACCAGTCCATTCACAAACCTCATTAGGTTATTTAGCTGCAGTTCCTTGTAAATAAAATTCATAAGCCATGACAAAAATTAGAAATAAGTAACACAACATACAACAAAGTAGTATATGTAAGATATTCAACAGTAAATCATACAGGTAAAGGCGCATTTGCCTAGCTGCGTGTTATACCCCGTAGCAGAGAACTTAATCCTCAGTGCAGAGTCCGCAGAGCACCCAATGTATACTACTATATTGACGCGTTTTCCTACAGATTGCAACACGTGCTCTGCCAACTGGGTTTACACTGTGCAACGCACTGACCTAGTCTGTCATCCGCTAGGGAGTAGTGCAGGCATCGTTTTGTCTGAGTCTTTGTTTTGGTTGTTGTTGAAGTGTTGTTTTAAGTACTGGCATCGCGTTTTACTGCTACCAATGATGAACAGTTCATTGAGTTGGCAGCTGGACACATTATGCTATGGGATATGTCCTACAGCAAATTTTAGAACATGTTTAAAAATTAACCTTTCTGGAAAGAAATTGGCGACATGTTGAATAAAACGTTTTATGTAATTATTGTATTAGACTTAATTGTATTAGATCCTTTTGCCAACGTACAATGTATCGCAATTGGCCAAAAATGACATGTAAATTTTGACATCATCACAATATTGGAGATAAAAGTCTATAACCACTTTAATTTTAATGGTAGATTGATAATCTCTATTTCTACTGTAGCTGTAGGGTATTAAGAGTATAAAAATTTTTGTAACAAACATTGTGTATTGTAGGGTATAAAGTGTACAACATAGTCTGTAACAAAAAAACCACTTACGATATAAAAAAAGGATTTATTTTAAATGTGGAGTTAAATTATTACTGTACAATTGGTCTTGTTTGTAGACAACCATCCTCAGAAAGTTTAGTAAAATAATTTACTATAGGAAGCTAGTTTAGTTTGTTAAATCACTGTGTTGTGAACACACACAAAAACAACGTGTATTTTCTTTGGCTGATTAATAACATTGATAAAGTAGTTTTTCTTATAACATAGGCCTGTAACCGCTCAAAATTTCACGTAACACAAGAATAGCTTACAGTCAATACACGTATCACAATAAAATAAAGAAAAGCGGATTTGTACTTTTTTTTTTTGTTTGATATGGCCTACTACACATAGCACCAGTCCATTCACAAACCTCATTAGGTTATTTAGCTGCAGTTCCTTGTAAATGGGTTAATGTTTTTTCTCATGGCTGATTTTCCCTTTAAGTATTCAGTAAACCGACTACTTACTTTAAACCCTTCAGCTTTAGCAAATCCACCCGTTCCAGCTAGACGAATCATATTTTCATCTGGAAGTTCATGTGCGGATTCTTGTACTTCGTCATGGTTTAGGTTTTTGCTAAGGTATTCATTTTGAAGTAAATTGTGCAAGCAACAAGATTCTGAATTGTGAATACATGATACCAAATGTATCCTTAGAGACCCTCCCAACTTTTGAGAAGTGATAGTTAAAGTTTCTATTACCTGGGCTTTTCCGCAGTGTGTAAGAAAACACTTTTCTGCAGCGGAAGTTTTTTAATGTGGATTCCGTTCTCTGCTGCAGGAAAACTCACCTTTACAATGTTAGAATATTGTAATAACTAATCTCATGTATCGAGACACTAATATTCAATTGTCAGTATAATTCTAATAGCTGAGAACCCATTTCTGACAAGCTGCTACTCATATCTGCACTTTGAGGAGATAAGATGTTTGGACCAGGACTTTTAATGAAGTATTGCCATTGTTGATGCATGTCACTTAACTTGGAGCACAGCCCACAGAATTAGATGTGTGTTGTAGTGGAGAATCTCTCTGTTCGAAAATGACTGTAGTCTTACGTGGATCATAGATGCAACTAGAGGTCGGGAATAGCAAATTGATTAGATATGAGATGACACCTGTGCTGTGTAAACGAAGAGTCTGCTGGCAAACTTGACTGAATGAATGTCAAAGATGTTGCAGCATTGGGTGAGTGCGAAACATTACCTAAAATGCACCCCTGTAGTTACACTGACTGAAATACTTTCATGATCTCCATTTTTGTAGCTAGCATCAAATGAGGTGGCACCTGCTTGAGTGGTGTTGGCAGAGAGAGAAGGAACATCCTTTCCTCATCACATTCCAAGAGTCGCTCATGCTTCTCTCGGTTTTCCACACATTTGTTTAAAACTGTTAGCAAATGTGTCTCTACAGTGTCGGAACTGTTTCACCAGAAATCAATGAATAACTCATTACACATTCTGGGTGATGCTGCTCCCCCAGATGAAAGTGCAAGGTCTACACCTTTCGTTCTAGTAGGGGACGAAGCTTTCAGTTTATCGGAGAAAGTAATGTGGCCCTATGGTGGTAAATACGTAACAGTCCAGAAAAGAGTTTTCAATTACAAACTGTCCCGTGACTATCGGTTCGTTGAATGTGCCATTTGGAACTCTCGCCAACAAATGGAGGAATTTCCATAGACCCTTAAATGTAAGTGTTGAGCTAGCAACAGACATTGTTAAAGCATGCTGCATTCTCCACAACTTCGTGCAAGCTAGAGATGGTGTTAGGTTTGAAGACACGCTGACATAGCCAGCTGACGCTGTTTGTGGAAGTAGGTCATCAATGATGGTGAGAGAAATTTTCGCTGATTATTTTGTGAGTGAGGGGCAACTTGACTGGCGATACCAGAAAATCCGAATGAAGTAGAAGTGTATAGCCAGCTGACACTATTTGTGGATACATGTTATCGGTGATGGTGTGTGATATTTTGGCTGATTACTTTGTGAGTGAGGGGCAACTCGACTGAAGGTATTAGGAAATGTTAATGAAGTTGTTATCTATTTCCAGTATAATTTTTGTGGCCATACCACCCTGCATTTAATGGTGTTATTTACCAATAATGATATCTTTATTTTTAAATACTTTACCATTGTTTAGGTTGNTTTACCACCCTGCATTTAATGGTGTTATTTACCAATAATGATATCTTTATTTTTAAATACTTTACCATTGTTTAGGTTGTTGTGTTTGTTTGATTGCAGTAGATAATTGAACTGTTCCATCATATGTATACAAAGTTAAAAGTAAATACTGAACAAGAAGAAGTTATTAAATACTCGTATTTTCATAAAGTTGTCTGCATTATTTATGATTTTGCAGCTGCTACAGAGATTGCCTCCCGCCATTGTGATCCGGGCTAGATTACCAGCAGGTTCTTTCCTGTATATTTGCATGTTGAAATCTGGCCCAACCATGCAGTTGGTCAGTGGGTTTTCCCAGGAATCTCCTTTATTTCCTTCCCCTTGGTTTTCCAGTGTTGCTCAATCTTCACCAATATACTCTCCCAACCTTTTTGTTAAAGAGCAGCCCATACCTCTCTAATTATTCCTTGATGAACTAATGGTAATCTGCCGCAATATCCAGTTAAAATTATTCATGCATGCGTAGACGAAGGAGCAGTGTCATGCGATGACACTGAAATTGTCATGGTGGTTGCACAACTGGCAAAATTCTATACTGGGGTGAAATTGAAGTTCCACATTGCGATGGAGCACAGTCTCACAGTGATGGTGTTAAGACAATGTACAAGCCAAGTCTAAAATTTTACCAGTTCTTAAATCTGCAATTGGAAAGGGGGGATCTGAACCAGAGTCACAGTAGTTACACGAGACTGTCCTAACCACTGCACCAACAAAATGGCGAGATGTTCCAATTGTACTAATATTGTTTAGTAAGTTCACCTATTTTTTGTTCTCAACTTCACTTGATTCCATTGCAAAAATGTTCACTATCTCTTCCCAGCACTGCTTTTTAATAGTATTTTTTTGCGTATTTGTTGCACGACATGTCCCACAGTACAGGGAATTTTTCCACTCTTCTATAATCAATATTTGTGTATCTATATCATTGGCGTCCATACTGAAGCCACTGATAACGCTGTCGCCAAAGAAACTTGTCCGCGACTGGCCGCACAATGCGACAACTCACATGCACTTCCAGCGCCTCTCGTGGCAGCACGGCCAAGCTGGCAGCATGTGCATCGCACCTACTCTTGTTAGTTGTGTGGCCAGCACTGGTCGCCTGATCAAATATGACATTACTCGTACACTTCAAAGTACCTCTGTAGCTGCGCAGCCGTGGCCGCATATTGCGACACTACCCTAATTTAGCAAAGAAAAAACCATTTGGTTTTATAATAATTTACAGCGTAAATGTGAACTATAGCTTAAAATTACAGTACACTAGTGTGTATATATAAAAATTAAACTAATAAAATGTCATTTTTGTACTAGGCATTCCTATAACATTTTTGTAGATGGAAGCCTTGCACACAGATGTTTCCTATTGTTGAGTGTTGCAACACACCATATCCTATACACAATAAATATTGTTTGTTGTTCTCATGCACAACTGTCGCTGCAAAGTGACAGTAACTTCGCTCTTGACAGCTCTCTTGGAGGGCCTGTGCAGAATGTGGTAGGTAGTGAGGCTTGAGGTGGTGTACACCATGGCTACAGACATATTTAATGGTTTCTACAGAGGGGAGGGTGAGATGATCCATCTTCTATTTATCCCTCTGTGCATTTATTCAAGTGCTGGCAGACTGCCTAAAAAAAGGTTGTTCACTTGCTATGTGCAGGACGCCATACATACTCATAAATAAAAGCAGTATGACAGCCATTCACTTTTTAAATTTTATTTGTTTAGACACTTGAATTATCCTGGCTTATCAGATTCCTAATTTACTGTGTCATAGGTTAACTAGGTTCAACTTTATGGAGCTGTTGGGGAAACAAATGTTTTGGACTGTGTTGTCTTATGGCGTATTCCAATTGACTACACTGGATGTGCACTCAGTGTGCCCAGAAAATCAGAAAAGTGCAATTATGACACAATTGTCCAAAACAAATGCTTGTTCGCTTCCCTTTTTTTTTGCACTCAAATTGCCACACTAATCATGGGGACAGTGCAGCAAAATTTACACTCTGTGCAAAACACAATTGGAATATAGAAAATAATTGCACTCTGTGAGTGCACTGGACAGTGCACACTGAGTGCAGTCCAGTGCAGTAATTGGGATACACCATTAGAGTACTTCCTCTTGTGATGAGCAGTAAACAGATGCTGATTGGGTAGCACTGAAACAAAGTTGTGTGGGTAAGGAATGAATATGCTTGCATGAAGTGGGTGTAGAATGAAGTGAAACTTGTTACAGATCAGTTGAGAAACAGGCTTCATGTTACTACAGTGGAAAATGAATATTAACAGAAAGAGATGATGTAAAGTAGTTGTGGAGGAATTATTTTGCATCGACTTTTGAACACATGGTTGACTGAGGCCAGAGAAACCGCTCAGCCAAGTTAGCAACAGTATTTCTGAAATGTAAGCATTCTTAATTACCTCAAGGTTAAATTGTTATAAAAGAACATACCTTGAGCTTCACACATTAATCAATGGCAGTAGTGCTCAAGGTAAGAAATACTCATCAACGGTTTTAACTGTATTTGTTTTATACAATGAGACACCATTTTAAGAGACTAGGAATCAATTTTATTGCTTCAAAAAATTATTCCACATTGTACACCAAACTTAAGTTTTTCTCAGCACACAAACTTGAGCAGCAGTGAACTAACAAGATATTGTGTTAAGTTCTTGTGTACAAGCTTGTGTTAGATGAAACAGTGTAGATTTATCACAGTTCCAAAAATTATGTGGTTGGTGAATAGCGGAAACTGTCGCCACAAGTTAAAACTAACTTTGAATGCTGAAAGCTTTGCCAAAGACATGAGGCAAAGTGCTTTGTGTTCATACATAACAGCAGTCAAAGACTATTAGATGCACAGCCACACTTCACCTACTCCAAACAGGCTTTAATTGTTGTTTTAGTTTCACTTTTCATATAATTTTTTATCCAAAATTGATTTACGGTTTTTTTAAACATCATCTGTTATGTTTACTTTGCAAAACCAACATTAAATCCTGAAAAATATTGATTGGCTGGTTTCATCCAGAGATGATTACAGTACTTCTTTTCTTTTTAAAACAGAAGAGGTTTGGAAGGTATAGGTGCTCAGCCCACTGCGCCAAAGTACATATTTGCTAGCTGTGACCTTACACTGCCCAACTTCCATCCTGCCACACTATTTTAACTGCTTCTACTAGTACAGTTATGAAATTATTTTGTTTTACACTTACAAAACACACAGCAACTCAGCAGCACAACTACTGCAAGGCATCGTGCAGTTATCACGCTGCAGCGGTGCTGCAGTCGTGCTGATGCATGATTGCTCCCATGTGACTGCAGCATGCGACTACTGTTGCCACAAGTCAGTTTCGATACTGGAGTATATCATCTCTATATTTAATAAATCAGATTTTTTGTACAAAGCTACTTTCATTTGTCCAAATTTTGCATACTCAAATTACGTTATTCAGTGATTATATGTATTCACTCGACTAGTGTTTTTTTTCAGCCCCTCTTGTTTGCAAAATTGGGGTAAAAATTCAGTATAACAGCTTTCTATGCACTGAGCTTTGTTTGCTTGTTGCTCTAATCCAGATGTTTTGTGTTCCATATAGCCACATATTTCTCAGTATATCTGAAAAAATTTTCTGTGTTTACATTGTTGTTCACAGTTTGTGTATGAATAGTGTTTTGTGGCTCTGCTGCAAACATGAACATGATGAGCAGTGTGTCTTGTAATTGCCAGCTAGCAGCACTGCAGCTGCACATAAGTAGTGTGTTAGCAGGGCATCTGTAGCACTGCTGATTCTGTTACCATGTGTGAAAGTTCTCATTTAATGCAATGGTATACCACTAATCGCACTATTTAAAAAATGCTCCCCAGTTGCACTGCTGCTAACACAGGCCAGCAACTACGGTGCTGCTGATGACTACAAGTCGCGTAGTGTGACTCCTTTATTGGAGTGCTGGAAGCATTGTAGCTTAGCAGCTGCTGAGTTGCCGTGTGTGCTGAATGGAACGGCCCTTGCACATCAGATTTTAGTAAGATGACAAATACACAACCCTGTATCTTTCTAATCTTATCTATGCTAACGGGAACATCAAAAGTCATTGCTAATTCCATTGAGATATAGATATTTCACTGAAGATACAAATCCCTTGGAGGTGGAGTCAGCTTCGTACTATGTTGCACAAGGAAATTAGCATAATATTCTAGAAAACCAGAGTGCAGGTTCTGAAGTACGTACTAGGAAAGATGACTGAAGATTATATTGTAATTACAGAGGCATAACTGTATGTCACAGTTGAAAGCTGTGTGAGTTTATTATGGTAAAGATAAAGATCAAAAGTATAACAGATAAGTGGCAAGGACAGCAACTGTGGTTTGTTATACATAGTAAAGATCAAAAGTATAACAGAGAAATAGCAATGACAGCAGAATGGATTCATGGGAGATGGTCAGCGACAGATCAATTTTGCACAATAATAGTACATGTGCCATAGGTGTATATACAAACAATATATTAATTAGTTGACAAATTAATTTAATTGTTTGTAGGTCATTTTCAACAAAACTTATTTTTTAATGTAAAAAATTTAATTTTTGTAAAAAATTTTAATGGACTCTTTACAGTGCCATATTTGGGACTGTAATAAACTACTTGGAGGAGGTAGTCAAGCAAAAAACATTGTCCCATCGAAATAATATATGTAGTTTAAAAAAAAAGAAATATATGAAATGCAAAAATTACATTAAGAACAATAGATATACTAAAAATTCCAACAATGCTCGTAGCTCCATCATGTAAGTGATTACATAATGTCTCAGGTGCATAGGATTTGCAGCTCAGAACCTTCCAGAATTTGTGCATAAACATTTCTCCAGGAAATCTCAAATCACTTGCACAGTGTTTTTCATTGATGTGATGTCTGAATAGAGCATTGCCAAATCCATTTTCTTCTTGTGAGTAAAATATTCCAGGACATTTTCTGTTTTAAAATTTAGGCTATAAAACAATTTTTATATTTAAAGTGTTTTGAATAAATATAGGAAGTCTGAATTAGTTGGAATTTGTCACCTTTGTGTATTGAAGGTCACCTTCTCCTGCACCTTTGTGTATTGAAGGTTTGCATGGTGGTGACAAATATCTGCTCAACTTCCTCTGTATCACAGGATCAAAGGTTAAAGTTATTTAACTTTGACTGTCTTCTGTCTAGTCTCTTGACTGATTGTGTAAATGAAGATATTTAAAGTGTATAGTTATTTTTATGTAACTAGCACAGGTGATGAATGAAATCTCAACAATTGAACAACTTTAATTAAATAGCACACAGTTTTCTTAACAGAAAGATATTTACTGCCTTCATGATAGCATCACATTCTGTAAGGGAAGCTTATTATATGTGCTATCTTTGAAAAGTAGAGAAAATTTTAATTAAAAAACTAAGGCTGCACAAATTTTACGCAACTTAAGTATATGGACAATGTTTATGTTTGTATTTTATGTGAAACATTCATTTTAAAAATCTATGTTTCTATTTGTATGTTTATTTTATTTCATAAAAGTTATCATTATGAATATTGTATTATCTGAAATTTATAAATGTTAATATTTTCCCGCAGAAATTAACACAGTAAACAGTGTCACAGACAATGCACAGAGGTGACATTTCACTGCTTTCAGTGTTCAAAAGAGGAAAAATTAATTTTACTATTTTTTAAATTTATAATTATGTTGTGCATGTTACTGAAAAATAGTTGAGCATGTTCGTAGTATAATGTATTCATAATCATCAATTAACCAAGCAGTTGCATTAAAATGTATGTTTTCTGGAGATTGACCCATCTACAGTTGGTCAGTCTTCAAGGGACACGCTTAAAATATATTTGATTTTGGTACATTTGGTATTTACTGAAAGTTAAATTGCAAGTTCCCGCCTTGCAGTTGAGCTTTGTAAAGGTCAATACAGTTGCCATTGTTTCCTGCTTTTGGGTTGATAGAGCAAAGTCAATAATACTGATTATGTTAAAAAGAAAGGAAAAGTAAAATTGTATGAAATATGTGTAGAATATGTAAAACAACATGAAATTGTTCTTTAGAGTAAATAGTAATATACATTTTAAAACTTAAAATGAATATGTGATATTGAAAGTCTTTCAGTTGTGGTTGCAATACTGTTGTGAATCATTGTCAGTTATCAAGGAAAGTTACATTTAAATTTTATTGTATTGTAAAATTGCACTGGTCTAATATATTTGTTGAAAAAATCTTCTCTAATATAGTGAAAGAAAGAAGTCCTCCTCCCCTCCTTTTCTCACTCACCAAAGCCAATTGTACATATATTGTTCTGTAGAAGTATTTGCAGTTCTGTAGGTCTTAAAATGAACTGATGTCTGAATGTGCATTTCCTCCAAGTTTTGATTCCTCTTGATTTGTAAACATTTAAATTTGAAGCTACTTTCAAACTGTCATAGTGCAAATCTGCAGATACCTATGTAGGTGGTAATTGGGAACTGAATTGCCATCAAGTATATTAGAAAAGTGGTAAACTAAGTGTTACGTTTGTGCAGTAACAGTATTTCAGTTTGTTGCAATAAATACCTTTATGTTTAAATTTGTTCACAACTGTGGTAAAATATGGTTTAACAAGACTGTTTACACGTGAGTAAAATTTTCAAATCACCATTTGGTGATTCTTCAAATTGTTTAGTTTTTGTATTGTTCTGCATTAATTTTTTAACAAATTTTTTTGTTATCTTTTAAGTATGAATTTGTTTCGTATCAGTCGCAGTGAACATGTTGCAAAGGTGCCAACAAAAGAGTGGCTTCGCAGTGACAATTATTCTTGTTCAGGCATTTGCTAAATGTCAATTTTGCCTAGGTGATGTTAAACATTGGGATGTAAGTCTACATTATGTTGTAATAATATAGTAAAAAGTTTGTGTTTTTCCCTTTTCCGTTTCTGGTTTTCCATTGTTAACAAGCCAGCAGTTTTAATTCTACGTGTATATATTATTGGCATCAAGTAGCAGCAAGTTTTCAGGTATTAAAGTTTTAGCTGAAATCCCAGGGTGGCAGGCTGTGATCCCGTGCACGGCAAACGCGGTGAGCATAAACTCTTACTAGTGTTGTGATGTAGCCACATGGCTGTTTAAATATACGCTGAATAACTTAAAATAACTCTTCTATTCCACTGTTCACCATTAAACATGCCAAACACAAATATAAAGGTAGGCTCAACACTTGAGCGTAAGAATTAAGGGTGACTATGTGCACATTATATGTAGAGCTATCCGGCATTTATTGCTCTCAAAAGGCACCTTAAAGTGTGAGAGGCATTACACACATACACCACATAAAGAATAACTATAAAAGCCCGTAGGTGTGCACTGACTTACTTGATGCCTTATCTGATCCAGGTCAAGGTGAACACTAAAGTTACACAATCAAAGGTCATAGGGCAACATAATTATTTAAGTGTCCTCTGTTTGATGGAAGGGCCTAGCCGGCTGCAGGGATAAACGAAAAATGTTTTAAAATAAATTACACAAACAGAATTACCAGATCAGTGAAAGCAAAGTTGAAGCCACCACAGACATTGCGGCATGCACTCATCTGGCTTGAGCTCAGAAGAGACTGTCCGATGGCTGTCAGAAGCAGGGTCACATTTCCTGCATGGGAAGTGGTGGACCCGTTGTCGAGCACATGTATGAAGGATGGAGTGTGATAAAAATGGAAGGAAGCCACGTATAGGAGTGCACGATCAAAACAAATGGGTAGAGATGCTTACAAATTAAAATAAAACCCTTTCATACTTCTCATGTTGGCCCTCTAGGACCAACATCGGTGCACTATGCACAACGTGCAGATGCATGGAACACATGCATCACATGCAATGACCGCTGTGCTGGTCTTGCACCTCGTGTATGTGTGACCTGTGACAGGCTTTTGCTGGCCAAGGGATGAGATTGGATGACATTTTAAAATAATGAAGTAGTATGTTAGTAGTTCAATTATTTCAAACCACCCAGTGACTACATTATAGCAAACCCATGTTGTTTCATTATCATGAAAATATGCAAAGTCTTAACCCCTAGATTTAAATAAATAAAAGTACTCATTTGAGAACATGTGTATGAAACGTGTTCAGACTAAGTCCCATAGTGTTTTTGAGTTTGTAGGCTAAACCAGTGAACTAAGCCTGGGATGGGACTATTGTCCTTGAGCAGTAAAGGAAAACAGCATGTCTCAATATTCTTTGCTACCTTAGTGAATTTTAAACTTTTATAAAATATGTACACAATTGTAATATGTGTGAAATTACATAATGTTTCTAAATTATTGTACAAAGTAATTAAAATGTTTTTTATAAAACATTATTTAAAACAAAGAACAATGTTCATAACTGCTGCTGCAGCAGCAAGAAGCTCAAAGTAGTCTTATTTTTTACTAACATACTCGAAGAAACGGCACAAACCATTTACTTTTACACTTAGCACAATACATTTCACATGCATAATTGTTTTCTGCACAAAACCCAGTAATCATTTGAAAATGTTTTTGTGAAATAATGTACAGTTATAGTGGATTATTTTGTTGTAAAATGTGCATGTTTATTACATTGAATATTAAAATGTCAGTGATTATGGTTTTGCAGTACCACAACTTAACCTGTAGCATCTTGCATTTGCAGGCATGCTGCTCACATTTCACCATGTTGCATAATGTATACTGGCTGCCAGGCCGTTTTACTGTGGGGCTACATTTGTATAAGAAGTGGTTTTTATTGCACCAAAATACTTGTGCAGGTAAGCGTTCCGTACTGTTTCTGAAAGACCCATAGTGAAACCAGCCAAGGGTTGTCTAAATACCACAACCGTTATGAATTTTCAGTTATGCTTGTTTCTTGTTGTCTGTCTTGTGTATGTATTAAGTATATATCACAACTGTTTTGCTTATGTGTTCAGATACACTGAAAGAAAGAGTAAATGGAACTTTCATAAAGCCATGCTTTGAATTTTTGTTTAGCAGTGTTTAGTTTGTTAATTATAATACTATGTTTCATAAAGTCGTATCAGAATTCTTTTTTTTTTAAAAAAAAGGTAAAATATTTGTTTAGGTATTTTAACTTTAGAACTAAACTTGCTGTCAGAGGAAGTTGTTTATCAAATTTCAGTACTGTAACTTCGTCTAAATGAAATCAAAATGCTATGAGTAATAGCTCAATGCAACTTATCAATTAAATATTTAATCACATTGTATGTTCTTAATGCACAAATGATTGAGTGGTTCAGGTTATACATTTGTAAATGGAAACATTTTCAAGCTTCACATTTCTCATTTTCTCAAAGTAACAAATACTGTAATTTGTGTTGGATTACATGTTCTCTGCATTAAAATGTACAGTAAATCTTGTTACTCCATGCCTGTAGAAACATAGTTTGTCTGTTGTATAAGTGATCAGTGGCAATATGTTTTTCTGTTTAATCTTCAGCTAATGTTGTTTTCCTTGTAACTACAGGCATCTTACAATTATGTGTGGGCAGAGTACATTCTTTCTGACATAACCACAATGCATTTTTAAAAAAATGCCATTTCAAGAAGCATGACCAAAAAGTTTGGCGTGAAGACCTATGTTGAGTTGGCATACTTGCATGCTTTAAAACTGCCACAATGTTACTGTGTTACTCAGCACTCAAAAATGCCTCTTCAGTATACAATAGGTATTTTTCTTGGAAAATCAATTACACTTTCATTGATGCCATTAAAATATTATTCCCTTGCGCACTTTATTTTTCAAATTGTTGCACTTTCAAAATATAAAATATTTAAACTCTTTTGTAAACAGTCATAACATTACTCGATTGGCTAACGTGCATGTGACGTAGTTGTGCATGTTTTGGTCTTGCCATCTTAATGTAAACATGTGTGCGAACGTATTTTTGGCCAGTTGCCGTGAATTACAGAGAAAATTTGAAGAAGGGATGAAATTGTTTTTGGAAACGTATGTTTCTTTCGAAATTTACTGACACTTTTAACATGATTTTGCTTCAGTTGTCGCCATTTTCATCTGTGTTTGAAATGTATTCAGCATTTCAAAACACCATAGGCAATGAATTTAAAGTTGTAGGTAAATATTTTATTCAACAATTTTACGCTCACAAATAACCATTTTGCTTTTAGACTCATGTCGTAAATATTTTCCTGCCATAACATACCTTACAATTCTCAGAAACGTGAAGCCTTTTGTGGGCACATTTTACGAACTTTCTTTTGTGGTTGTTTTGCAGAAATAAATCGGAAATTCTGAGTGTACATTAAAGAACTAATTATCTTTCTTATATACTTTTTCACTGAATAATATTTTAATTTCTTGCATAATAATTTGTACATTCAAAAAGCTCAGCTTTTTGTTCTCTTTACTTTTTTACACATATGCTAAGAGAAAGTAATTTGAAATTAAATTTTTGTTATGCAAAAATAAGAAGGAAAACATTTTTCAATGAAAGTTAACACATTAAAGTATTTAGCTCAACACACTCCCTCATTGAATAGTCTGTTTTTAACAACGCAGTCCAAATTTGACTTAAGAAGGGGCTTTGTCAACATGTCAGTAAGTTGATACTCTGTGGAGACTGACTGAATGTTGATTATACCCTCTTGGACAACTTCCCGTACAAAAAAAGTCTAATGCTTATGTGTTTTGTATGGTGCTGAAATTCAGGATTTCTTGCTAATTTGATGGTAGCTTTATTGTCCACAAATAGAGTTGGAATTTCCTTCAGAATAATGAGCTCATTGAGGAGACGACTGAGCCACACCATTTCACGGGCAGGCTTACTTGCAGCAACAAGTTCAGCCTCATTTGTAGAGATGGCTACGCTTGCCTGTCTTTGGCTAGCCTCCAGAACCTCCAGACAATACCAGTAGTTGATCTTCCTGTATAAATGTCACGCCTAAATCCGCATTGCTGAATCCTTCTAGGATACCACTTTCATCTGGCTTGTAGATGATGCCAAGATCTTCAGTTCCTTTTAAATATCTCAATTTTCTTTTAACCTTTACAATATCCTCAAGGGATTGCATATGGTAAGTCTGGCCTGGTTAGACACCATCAAGTACATAAGAGCGCAGACAGCCTGGCAGTATGGATATTTAAAGATATCTTTTCCTGACAGTGATGTCTCCTGAGGTGGAGAACTGGTAATAGGCGTAGAAAGAAACTTACACTTGCTTATTACATACTTTTCTATAATCCTTCTAGTGTAATTTTTCTGGTCTACTCTTATTGTTCTGTCTTTGTTTTGACGTATTTCTATGCCTAAGAAATATCCAAGCTCTTTGCTTTTAACTTTGAATTCTGATGTTAGTTCAAGGAAATGATTCAAGTATGTCGTATTTGTTGAAGCAATCAGACCATCATCAACATACAAGACAATTATGATTCTATCATTTCCTACCTCTTTTATAAATATACTAAGGACCCCCACCAGATCGGTTAGTGTTATTCGAAGTCTGCCTCATCCTGTATAAAATGCACATGTATAATTCCCCTAACATCAAACTGTGGTAAGGCCTCTAAGAAAAGGATTTCAACGAGATGCTAAGGTATTTGATTGTATGGTAAAAAAAATATATACATGAACATTTTTTAAATCATTCTACTAATGACAGAATTACATTGTTTCTGTTTTAAATACAGTCTCAGCTATAGGTTACTTTATTTTTTGCAAACTAGGGAGCCACAGCTTTGCTACATAATGCTGTCCATAACCAGTAAAGTATATACACTCGCATCTATGTAACCAACCTCAAATGCCTACGGGTGTGACATTAAAGGCACCGTAACAGTACCTGCAATTCACAGCCAGTTCTTGATCCAAGAAACCAAGACAGGATGCCGACTCCCATTCGAAAGCCCCACTCGTGTGACACTGTTACGTTGCATTGCCTCCGCTCCAGGTCGGCACCAGCGGGCACCCACACCAGCTGAGGCGTTGAGCCGAGTTTTCGTACCTCCCCAGGCATGTCGCCGATGCGAACATCCACGTCGACAGCAGAACAACACGTAAACGTGGTTATGTTTTATGTTTGCATTTTCCTTGAAGTACATGATCGTCACTAGCGTATTTATACATGCCTACCGGAATTATAAACATAACAGCCACAGTAGGCATCTGATTCCAGTAAAGTGATGTATATTCAACCACATAGTAAACTGCACTGTCATTTTGCAATAAGCAAGTACATAACAAGTACGTTGACCGGGCAGACACGTAAATCACTTCAGTCTACATAATCTCAGTCAGTCAGCATACACACTAACTTTCTACGGGGATTCAACCTTCTGAAATCTTAGACCGACCCCGGGTTAGCTTGCCGCATAGCACTGCCCAACTCGCCGCGACGAACAACTCTCCCCTCACACCACACCGGCAGACCGCTTAACCACGACTCTCTCGCGAACACTGCAATGTAACCGCCTAGCAAACACAAGGCCTCTCTAAGCGGCGAATCCCTGAACAAACATGTATAAAAACCAAATACTCTACATGTAATTTACATAACTTAATTTTTAATACAATAAGATGCATATATTCTAATAGAACACACAACAATAAAAGAATAACTATACACGGCCGGTTCATATTAATAATAGTTCTATACACAACATATATATAAAAGAAAAAGCAGGTGTTGCCAACCTTCACATACTTTAACCAGATGTCACAAAAAAAATATCCCGGGGATAAGATAATCTTCACAAGACATGGATCTGCACCGCCCTGCTTATATTTCAGTTTCATTGATAAATCAACAAAATGTTTGTACCAAAATCGAGCTTCTTGGTTTAGACCATGTAGACTTATATTAAGCTCACAAACTTGGTTGATCCCATCATTGAAACCTTCTGGTTGTTTTTATACAGGATTTATTTTATCTTGACCACCCATAATAACTCAGTACCGGGGCTCTAATTGAAATAGTGTTTCATACAAATATTGTATAACTGGAAGGGGGAAATAACATTGCTGGTAGTCAACCTTATAGCATTATTTATTAATGAGATACAAGTACTAACATCAGTTTTATAAATAGCACCATTTATCTATTCATCAAAAGTTCAATGAAGCTCGTCAAGACCTATTCAAAAATGTATCACAGTCTAATAAAAAGAGATATATATATATATATATATATATATATATATATATAAAACTCTGTTTATTAGACTGTGATACATTTTTGAATATATATGTATGTGTGTGTATATATACATATATAGAGAGAGAGAGCGAGAGTGAGAGATTGAGAGCTCAGAACATAATTTACTGTATTAGACATGAATGGACACATTTTACATGTTCTAAACAAAATATAGAAATGGAAACATCACTATTTGGGCGTACATAGTAGACAAGATTAGTATAATCTCACATCTCAACAGTTTCAGTCGTCCCAGTCTATTGTGCGTTGAGATGGTAGGAACAGATAAACAAGAGAATCACATGGTCAGTGCTAGTTTACCACTGCAAAGTGTGTCGCCGGCCACAAGAATACAGGCCTAGCAACCCAGGACGCCATACTCCCATTACCGCTAGACACGTTGGCAAACTGCAGCTATCTGTATTCGCCGGCCACCCGTAAGAGGACCCCGTCGTATTCACCAAGGAATGTGAATGGGAATTACGGGCTAGTGGCTCCCCAACCAAGCAATGGGTGATCTGCACCCGCAAACAGATGTCAGGAAAAGCCCTCGAATGGTGTAATTGCAATTGGAAATTCATCACGGAGTGGAAACAACTGTGCAGCAGACTCATGATCCAGTTCTCAGGATTCCATAGCAAGTACCAGACAGCTGGCGACGAAGCCGAGATATTTATAATGCTTCAAGTTCAAATGTATCAACGTATCATGCCCAAAGGAAATGAGGAGGGTTGCATCAGGACAATCACTGGAGTGCTACTCCCTAACATCTGGAACCTTATTCAAATCCCGCGCCCACAAACTGTGGACAAATTAGTGGAGAGGGCCCGGGAGACAGAACAAAATAACAACGCTCAAGCTTCCTTAGATCGTCCAAAATTCTCTAAGCCTAAAGAGGAACCCAAGATGTCGATACCACAAACCGAACCAGGCCCAACGCCCAAACTGCCTAATTGTTGGTTCTCTCCGGACTTTCATTTCAACTTGAACTGCCCAGTAAAGCAGGCTGAAAGAAAACCGCAGAGATAAGATAGGGGAATTAATCCCAATCACGAAGCAAGCGGTCATGCAGTTAGGACCGACAACAACCAGAAAAGAAGCAAGGACCAGGTAAAGACAGAATCAGGGTGCCCAGTGGCCCACCTTTTCTGATAGCATTAACGAAAGGGGAAGACCCTCCCGAGACTCCACGCTTCAAAGTGATCATCAATGGGAAAACAGTCGTAGCTCTGCTAGACTCCGCGGTGACTAGAAACTTTGTGCGCAGTGACCTACTTACCGCCGGCCACCGTGCCGAACTGTGACCTCAAGAAAGAAGAGTACACATGGCCCAACCTAACCAACTCCTTAAAATAGAAGGCATTGTTAACCTTTGTTTTAAGGTTAGAAATCGCGACCATCAGGCCGAATTCCTAGTCCCCCCTCTCCCCACATAGGAAAACTATAAATTTTTGACACCCTTGTCTGCAATGCCAACAATGCTTTATAGATTGCGGGCAAAGGCGCATCTATATCAGTAACCAAGATAGCACGACTATATATTGGACCCCCTGAAGGGAAGAGGCAGAACCTGCTACATTGAAACCCAAGGAGGTCAACCACCAAGAAGTAACTTAGGAGGAGGAGGAGGATTGGGAGAAAATGACCCCACCACTGCCTTGCCTCACAGCACCGAGGAGGTGATCCGACTGCAGCAGTTGCAGATAAGCAAGTACACCCTGAGCTACCATCAACAGCAAGACCCGGAGGTGAAACGCCTACTCGCAGACATACCTCACCGGTACAAACTACGAGACATGTTAGTTTGGTCCCGCATCAGGAATCTTGGTGCTGAGTGGAAGTTATGGGTCCCCACAGCCTAACGAACGGGAGTATGTGAGCACCACCAGGACCACCGTCAAGCTGCACACCCAGGAAAAAAGAGATGCTCAGAGATGTAGGCCAAGGCCAGCGTTATATTTGGGACGGGATGAGCAGAGACATCCGGCAGTGTGTCAACAACTGCGAGGCATGCTGTCGCCACAAGGTGCATCCTGTACTCAAACCCTTCAGCACACCACATCGCCCACAGACACTGTGGACTCACTTAGCCGCAAACTTGATGGGGCCCGTACCCTCACAGCACCAGAGGGAACTGCTACTTACTGGTCCACAGACCAGTTCTCTAGATGGGTGGAAGTTTTTTCCTGCTCAGCCAAGAGACCTGGGGAATCCTGCCGAAATTTGAAACAGATGTCCAGCCAGCCCTTGCCTCTGGCTGCCGTAGCAGCCAAAGACGCAGATTAGCCCAGCAGCGTTGCAGTACCGGACGGTGGTGCTGAACTGTCTGACGACGGGGCAGAAGTGCCCGACCCTGCAGGGGAGGCCCAGGGCGAGGTTAAGCTCCTTGCCTTTGTCTGCCACAGCAGCCGAAGAAGCAGATGAGCCCAGCAGTGACGCAGTACCGGATGGCGGTGCTGAATGTTCTCATTGAGACGGGGCAGAGGGGTGCCCAACACCGCAGGCGAGACTCAGGGCGATGCCCAGCCCATGCCTCAGCCTGCCGAAGCAGANGGGGGAATCCTGTCCTGCAGGCGAGGTACAGAGGGGTACCGAACCTCGACCTTCGCTCGACCAGGACAAAGCAAAGCCAACACGACAGGCTAAAATGATGGCCCCCAGAGGCGAGAACTACCCCCTGCACCTGCTGCACCAACTTTCAAAACCAAGGCGGCAGGTCCAGGGAAACCACATGGATACCTACACGTATATTCTCGTGACTCTACCCTCAACACGCAGCTCTGCGTTAGCGGAGAGGCAGAAACGTGCGACTGACTACACTGTGTGGGGAAAAAGTGTAAATAAAGTAAGAAATACAGGAGACAAAAAAAATTAATCAGTGATAAAAGAAAACCGTGCGTTTGTAAAATAATTTGCTAACCAGAACAGTACGATAGTTTGTAAAAATTATAAAGATCGAACACTGTCCCGAGCGAGCACGCCAATGACAGTCTCCAGCGGCATGTCCAGGAAACAGACCATTAGTAGGTCAACCAAAACGACGCAAAAATAACCGGCAGATGCCGAACAAGTTGGGAAAGACTGTGAATAGTACCCAACAGAAATATATATATATGAATATTGAGAGTTATGTTCTATTTCAGTGTCATGTTTTTTGAGAGCCTTATATATATAAAAGATAATGTAGATGACCCGTACGTAATTTTTTAAGTAGTTTTAATTTTTTATTGAAGTGTAACTCACCTTAGAAACAGGTTTATATATATTAGTAGGGGAAAGTACCCCGCTCAGGTTAGAACCCAGTGCCACACGTAATGTGTCCCTGCCGTGCAACACATAGAGGCTAGAGAGCAGCCTGCTTAAAATTGGCCCTCAGCATTACAGCAGGAGAGAGAGAGTTAAAACATGCCCTTGTGATTTTGGACCAGCTCCCTTTATTTCCCTGAGTGTTTAACAATATGTGTCGCATGTAAAATTGTGTATTTTATTTCAGAAACTAGACTGTAAAAGGTCCAATATAAATACCCACATCTCTCAACTGTTCAGTGTGAGTGACACACTTTCTTTTCTCGACCTTGAAGGGACGGTTCATTCACCTGACCCTTCCGCGTGACACACTCACACCGGAGGTAGCAATAACTCTGTGCCATGCCGCTGCCCAGCATAGCCAAGCAGCACAGAAGAGGGGCCGCGCCAGAAGCCAATCAGTTACATTAAGGTGTCCGTCTGACTACACCCCTTCAGCCGAGATGATTCTCCGTCGCAACGCGGGGGGATTGTCGCGCTATGCTTCCTACTTTACACTTGACTCTGCATCATCACATGCGCGTCACGTGCCCCTGAGGTAGTCGAACTCCGACTGGCCGCCTCCAAGGCCAGCACCCTCGTAATGAAAGGAAGTCACGTCATCGTTCCCACCGCTTGTAAACCCGCTAAGAAGCAGCAGCCGGCATGCAAGAGTTTGCCCCCCTAAGCGAGCGGCAGATACTGCCCACACAGCTGCCCAATCCACAAAGATTACTGAAGCGCCCGAGGCACGAAGTAACCCCAGAGCCAGCAGGAATATAATGCAGTGTGCCCGGCAGAAACGCCTGTTGTTTACGTAGCTCGCCATGGCACCAGTCGTGCTAAGGCCCTGTACCACATAGCCATAGTCCTGAGGACTCTCCAAGACCTTCCAGTCTTCTACCAGTTCTTCAGCCGACAACGCCTTCTCTACCTGTGCAGCTGAAGATTCGCCACTACTCCCGACACTTGCAGTCAAGAGCCACTACATCCGACACATACACCACACGTGGTGCCCCGGGTCCCTTCAGGACTACAAGCCACAATTAGAGTTCAGTTGTTTTCACCGCTACTTAATTGTCAACTCTCATCCGCTCTTCAAGCTGGGCTCCTCAAGCTGCCAGGCCCCTTCACCTGTCTTGCTCTAATACAAAAATCTGCTGGACACCTAGTGTGTGTAGAGGTAGGAGGTAGTACGGTCACCGTGTTCTATTCTTGAGATAGTAAAACAATGTATTCTAGCTAATTTCTGTCTTTCCTTGCTCAGTAGTGTATGTGTGCCTTTTCCCTAAACTGGTAAGCGTCACTCTTGAAGGGAGTGGCAGGTGACCGCGAATTGGCAACAGTTCCGACGTACAGTAGGACTGCAGGCAGCCCTAACCAGGACTGCTTGTACGTCGCACGCACAACAAAGTTGACGACCACCCTACTGTGGACCAGGTACATGAAGTTACCTGGTGCGCACTTACAGTATAGCCCCAAACACTAGAAAGACACACAATGAAGCATCTGGGCCAACTAAGTCAGCTAACCTATTCCCTCCAGAGTGTATAAATTCGCCGGAGGGGGTGCCAGGCCTGACGAGGCTTGACCCAATTATTACTGGAGTACACTCTAGCTAGGGGTTAGTTGCCTGCCGCCTTCTACAGGATGAACAGTAGCACCTTTCGTGTCCATGATGCTCACTCACCGACGAGGGAGTAGGAGGAACGCACAGAGGACAGCTGCTAGCCTTGCATCTCGCCACCCCCTAAGTAAACAACCTACACCAGCTCTCAGCTGTATATGCCCTCGGGAGAGAGCACAAACCGCCAGACACTTAGTGGAACCTCACTCCGTTACCCTCCCCGCAAACCGCTTTGACTTCCAGAGTAGAGTTCCTGGAGCTGCCCATAACGCCATTGAACTACTCCGCCAGGGATACTCTCTTCCCCTGGGAGGGTTCCATACAACCAGCAGGCCACCAGTGAGACTCCAGCACCTGCCGATCCCGTGCCAACCCGCCAGCCGGCACCTCGATCACCTAAGGGCGACAGCCGATCCAGCCTGCCTTGCCACCCACTCCAGTCGGAGCAGAAGACACCAAGCCCGAGCCAGCGACTGCCAAAGGGAAGCAACACCAGTGGTAAGCCAGCCCAATCCCGTGTACCCGACACCCGGAGGCATCACCTCGCCCTCACAGACTGTACTAAGTAGGCGCCCGACGCAACTAATACAATATAAGGGACCTGTGCAAGGCCAATAAGTCATAATGCAGATGCCTCTGCAGTAGTGTCCGCCCCCTACCTGCACATTTGACTTGCGCAGAAACAAAAACACTCTACTCTTGAAGTGACATCCCATTCCTTAGACCGTCATGCGTCAGCCTTCTGATTTTTCAGTAGCTGTATAAGAGTCCAGGTTTCATTTTCTTCAAGTGCTGTTATTTAATTTTTCATGGCCTTTTACCAATATTCCGCTTCTTTTGAATTCATGGCTTCTTCGTATGTTTCTGGACTGTCCAGATTGTCTGCCATAACAATGGATAGATATTCTCTGTAACGTTCAGGTGGGTGAATGCTCTCCCTATTACTCAAATTAATTTTGCTATTGTTTTCTTCGTTTGGAAAACCATGGAAGTCATCTTTGTTAGTTTCTTCCTTGTTTTTTTTTTGAGTCGTTTTTATTTTTGCATTCCTCGGAATATGGCAATGGAGATTCAGGTGCTGTTTCTTTTTTCTTTTTATTTGGAGAAGAAATCATTGTACTATGGCTTAATGGAGTTTCTTTAAAAGTAGCATCACGAGATCTTATAATAGTTTTTCAATGTGGATTCCATATTCTATAGCCTCCAAAATCGTATCTTAGCAAAGACTCCTTTGATGGCTTTATTATCCATTTTTCTTCTCTTTTGTTAAGGAACATGAACAAAACTCTTGCTTCCTATTATCTTTAGATGTTTTATCCTAGGTTTTTAATTGTGCCATAGTTGAAATGGTGTTTTGTCTGAAGTGCCTGAGTTTGCTGATCCATTAAGAACATACACTGCTGTGTTGATTTGCTCAGCCCACAAGGATGCCTCAATCCATGAGAATGCAGCATAGCTCTTGCAGCTTCAACGACTGTGCGATTTTCTCTTTGAATGATTCCATTCATTTTACTGCAGTAAGGCATGGTCAACAGTTGTTGAATACCATATCTTTCTAAAGTGTCTTTCATTAATTTGATATCAAACTCTCTTCCATTGTGTGACCTGAGAGCCTGAATGCCTTACCTGACTGCATTCTTTGAGTACCTGTAAAAATGTTTGATGAACTTCACACTTTTCCTTAATGAAATAGATATATCTGTAACGAGTGAAGTCATCTTTGAATAACACATATCCAGAAAAAGACTTCTCGAAAGGACCACAGATATCAGTATGAATGATCTCTCCTGGAGCAGTAGTTCACTTTCTTGTTCCAAATTTAAGTCTGTGTGCTTTTCCATACCTGCACCCTTCACATAACTCTGAGTCCAGAGGAACTGGATTCCCAATTCCCTTTCAATGCCTGCCTTCACATGTCTTTTTTTATGTGCTAGGCATTCATGGTATAACAGTGAATGCCTAGCATGGTATAACCGTAAAGTATTTTCAGGTACGGATACAATATTGACTGAATTTTCCTGAACATTTGAAATATTTAACTTATAGTACTCCATTACACTGCCGCTGACATGAAAGAATTATTTGACCATTTATTTTTAGATGGCACTTTTCAGCTGTAGAAATAAACTTACTCTCTGGTTTCTTGCCTTGGGCAGATAACACAGAAAATAAATTTTTATTCATATTTGGAACTCCCACACATTTGATAAAGTAACAATGCCATATGTATTACCATGATAGATTTTCATTTCAATGTTACCATGTCCAACAGCAGGAACACTATCTCCATTTGCTGTTATAACCTAATGAGTTTCATTGAATGATTCAATATCTTTAAACTAGGGATGGGTCGGTTCAGTTCTTCAGTTCTAATTTATACCGGTTCTTGAGGTTTGACTCGGAACCGGTTTTAGGTTAACAACTACTTGGTTCTCAGTTCTCGTTTCTATACAGCGCGCCCTTTTTTCCCAAAACAAAGGAAAAACTTTCTGGGGTGCGCGCTAAAAAAGAAAAGGAGTGGCAGTCGTTAACTGTTCTGTGATATTTAGAAGGAAGTGTAGGGGAAGTCTGTTATCTCATGTCTCGTTCTGACATCATCACTCCTCTCTCTTCTCTCTCTTTATCTGTCAGCCCTCTCCAGTAAGCAACACTGCAAGCCGATCTATACATTCCTCCAAGCCTTCTTTGTTTCCGTGTAAGCCAAAGGAAAAACAAAATTCCACAGGGGAGGTGGGGGTGGGGGAGAAAGGAAGAAGCAACTGTTTTTTTTTTAGAGGTGTCACATTCCAGCACTGCAAAAAAAAACCAGCACATCGTTGTTACATATTTACTAACATTAAATAAATTTAACACAAGTTTATCTGTATACATTAAATCTTATCTTCACACTTTGTTATTGTTTAATTCTTCCATAGGTTAAATAAAACATTTAATGAATTTTACCGGCATTGGTTTAATGAAGTTGCAAGCAAAAGGCAAGTATTCAAAATAGAACTGAATACTGGAACCAATATTTAAATTGTAGAATCGGTACCGGAACCGGAACAGATATTTTTGGTTATTCGACCCATCCCTACTTTAAACAAATCTATATTTTTGCAAATATGGTTTGTTGCACCATTATCTACATACCTATTTACACTGTCACATTCAGCAGACAGCACGTCTTTGTTTGTGGCAAATAAAACCATGTTATTAGCATTATACTCAACTTTAGGTTTAGGTGGCCGTCCATCTCTTTTCCATTTTATACAATTTTTAATGATGTGCCCTTCCATTTTACATTAATGACAAATTATTATTCCTTTATGTTTGAACTTATTATTTTTGTGTTTCGATACTGATAAGCTTCTGGCTTGTCTTTTGAATAATGCTCAATATTCAAAACATTCTTCAAAGCTCTTTCGTGAGCACAAAGCTGAATTGTTAAATTGTCAATTTAATGTTCAGACTTGGGCATCAGTTGCTAAGGTAAGGTTTCCATTTTACATATAACATATCAGGAAGAGAAGAGGTTTTATCTCCTTCACTCCTCTCCAAATTTAAATTATTCCAATATTTTTCAGCTTGGATAGTTGGTTGGCCATACCATCTTTGTTATTATACTTGTAGGTGAAAAACTGCATGCACAGGTCAAATGTTTTATCATCTGTAATACCTTCATGTAATCTATGCTGTTCCAACCAAACCTCTCTGGCTGAAGTGAAACGCATGACTTTGGTAAGAGTTTTCTCAGTCATGTTGGTTTTCAAGATGAGCAATGCTTTCATATTGGTCTTTTTTATAGTGTTCTAACTTAGCATTTCAGTTCTTACCTCGTCTTTTTATAGTTTACCTTTTAATTCTTCGGGCCTTTTCAATTAGCCTGGTACAACTTCCTCTCCTCCTGAAAAACTCCTAAGTAAAATGACTATTTTGAATTTCCAAGTTGCCCAGTTGCCTTTTCCTTCTAAGTCGTCGATGTTCACTTTAACACAGAGCCAATCAGAAACAACTTTTTCAGGCCCTCCAATCAGACAGCAGGTTCCCTCTTATTGGTCGTGCATATGAGTCACCATATACTATAATTATTTCACCATTTATTCCCGAAACATTGTTTATCACCTGAAGACTGGATCAGATCGCAGTTACCGAAACATCGTGACTTTTTACTGTTTTTATTTAGTTCCTGTTTATTTAGCCATCTGTGTTTTTAAACTTTTGCTGTCCGTGGTGTTTTGTGTTATTCGTTGTCAGACTGGATCATAATTTTTTGGATTCATTTATAAATTTGGTGACTTGTTTGCTGTTTTGTTTTTCGCATGTAAATTTTGCTGATGTTGTTTAGTCACATTTATGCTGTCTTTGTTGGTTTTTTGTTTCGTTCATTGTCAAACTGTATCACTAGAATTTGTTGATCCTTTTATATTTCTCTTTATTTTGACTTTCTGCATTGTCTGTTTTGTGGTTTTTGTGGTTTTCGTATTATCATAATTGGACTGTCTTCTTTTGTTTCTGTGTCGGTGTTTGTCTAACTGGATCATTGTTTCTTGTTCCATATATGTGTTTATTTACATTATCTTAATTTTATTGCATTTGTGTTCCTAATCTATATATTGTTTTTTAATGGAGATTCAATCAAAATCTGAATTTAGATAACATGGCCATCGGTTATAGATATTTTTCAATATCTGTAAACCTCACAAGGAACACATAAATGGATAAAATATGAAATCCATAAAGTGCAACTCTTGAGTATTTACAAGTTTCCTGTCACAAGAAAAAAAATAGCACAATACTTCATTAAAATTTAAACTTTAAGTGGGTGTAAACCAGAAAAAACATATTCATGGTAGAATATTTTTTACATTATACTTTTTTCGCAATTTTTTTATTGATTAAAATCAAAATTTTTTGGTACTCGTACAACCTGTATATACTCATTTGAACAGGTACTTATTGTATGTGTATGAGCTGTTTAACATCCTCCAAATTAGTATCCAAGGTTGTCCACGGTTTGTTACCAGCGATGAGGCAGATATCGTAACAGCATTTCGACTAGAGGTGGCGCACATTGACATATCTCATGCAGCCAATGGTATTTCCTGTCTGCCTCATTGCTGGCAATGAACCATGGACAACCTCAGAGACCACTTTGAAGGATGTTAAACAGCTTGTACACGTACGATACGTACCCATTCAAATGAGTGTATACTGGATGTGTGAATAAATCAATTAAACAGTGATTTCAAGCAGCAATGTTTGTCTCTGTTTCTGCCGGACATTCCTGCATCCATACCCCATGTGGTGTACACTTTCAAACGTACTTGTCATACACTTTCACCTGTACATAGTACACTGAAGAGTCAAAAAAACTGGAATAGGCGTGCATATGTAAATAACAGAGGTATGGAACCAATCAGAGTAACGCGATACTGTCGGCAGCTAGATCGGTTACTGCTGCTACAATGGCAGGTTATCAAGATTTAAGTGAGTTTAAACGTGGTGTTATAGTCGGCGCATGAGAGATGGGACATATCATCTCCGAGGTAGCAATAACATTTGGCTTTTCACGTACGACCATTTCACGAGTGTACCATGAATATCGGGAATCCGGTAAAACATTACATCTTCGACATCGCTGCGGCCGGGAAAAGATTGTGAAAGAACGGGACAAACGACGACTGACGAGAATCATTAAACGCTACAGACGTGACAGATGTGCAACCCTTTCTCAAATTGGTGCAGATTGGATTTGTGGACTGCCCTTCATGGTGTGATTTACCTCCTGCATACCTTCAGACATTAGTTGAGTCCATGCCACGTCGTCTTGCGGCATTTCTGCATGCTCGGGGGACCCTACAGGATATTAGGCAGGTGTACCAGTTTTTTTGGCTCTTCAGTGTACATTTCCTTTGTTGGATCATTTTTGGGAGATAAACAATAGACTTCTGAATCGACCCTCGTACGTAGTATGAATTAAACGATTAACACAAAGAATTGAATCACATTCTTAAAGTAGGCATGAAAATACAAGATCACAAATCCATTGAAAATAAACAAATTAAACAAATATTACTTCCATTTCTTTTCATTACATGTTATCCATATAATGTTGTGTGTTAAACAATTTGTCATTTAACAAATACATTTTAATTGAAATAAATTTAATCAAGACTGCAGGCACTTTGCTATAAAAACAAGACAAAACACTAAAGATTATTCCTGACAGAGAATAAACAAAGTGACAGTTAAAATAATCAAAGTGAGTGCCAAAAATAATGGCACAGTGTCATAATGGCAAATAAGAGGGATATACTATAAATAACCTGACATTATGATCCTAAATGAAATTATTAATCCTATGTATAGAAACATGATGACTCACTGACTCCCAAGAAATGTAGAGATATTGGTTCTTCAAAGAATTTTGTCTTTTGATATCCATGGAATAATAATTCAGTATTGGTTTCCAGAGACTGTAAATGAAAATTGTTATGCTAATAAAATGTGTTTATATTCAAGGACTGCAATTTGCAAAAAAAGACTTGAACGGCTGCATGAAAAATGAATTTTTCCTTTAAAATTACACTATGCCACATTTGGCATCAACAGTTTTGTCGTTTAGAAACAACAATCCATCCTCTACAAAAAGATCACACTGTATAGACCAGTATAGGAGGCAATGCACTGGTACGCTGGACTTTTGAGGCCACCCTGTTTTCACAAGTTTCACCACTTCACTAAGCACAGAATCTAACACCAGTTCTCCTCTGAATTCTTCATTCCACAAATCACTCATTGGAAGATGCATGGCCACAGTATGTACAATTTCACACATTTCATCATCATCTTACACTTCTTCTTTGTTGTACGCCTGAGACAGCAAATCTGCAATGTGCATCATCTTGCCTGGTAGGTATTGCACTTCCAGGTTATATTTCAATAACTTGAGCTTCAGATGCTGAGTAGGACAAAATAATTTTTGACACTTGTTTGTTCATTATAGCCACTAGTGGTTTATGATCAGTTAAAATCTGCACAGCACGGCCATATACGTGGTAATGGAACTTCTTTGTTACATAGACTACTGCTACAAATTCTTTTTCTATCTGTGTCCATTTCTTCTCTGTCTCAGTTATGCTATGGATTGCAAATGCTATTGGTTGTCCATTCTGAAGTATGCAGCATCCCAGACCCTCTTGGGATTCATCACACTGGATAATAATAGGTTTTTCACCATCAAATGTTCCTAGAGCTGGGGCACTGCTAATCGCTGATTTGATGGTGAAAACACATTCAGAATGGTCCTTAATTCATTGCCAGGTGATAGCAGCCTGCAATAGTGCTCTCAAAGGTGCTGTCAGTGTTGCCATATTTGGTATGAATGGTCGTAGATAGTTGACCATTCCAAGTAGTCTCTGTAGTTCCTTCTTGTTCTGTGGGTCAGGCAAGCACTCAATTGCTGCTATTCTTTCAGGGTCAGGTCTGATTCCACTGTTTTAAAATAAATTCCCCTTAAATGGACTACTGATACATTATATTGATGCTTCTCTGGATTAAATTTGATATTTTGTTCTCTTGCTCTTTGTAGCAATTTTTTTTTTTTTTTAGCAATTTTATTATGTTCTTGTTGGGATGATGCAGCTACAAGAATATCATCAAAGTATACCACAACACCATCAATGTCACCAAACACACGTTCATTTAGTTCCTGAAATTTCTCTGGTGCACAAGACATACCAAATGGAAGATGCAAGAACTTGTAGCAGCCCCATGCAGTGGAAAATGTACATAAGTCACTTGACTTCTGATCTAGTTCTAGTTGCAAAAATCCATTTTTAAGATCAAACACTGAGAAAAGTGACTTTCCAGATAGTTTATCTGTGAACTGTTCAATTGTTGGTATATCATAGAACTCTCTTTTGATTGCATGGTTCAAATATTGTGGGCCCAGACAAAGTTTTAATGTGCCATTCGGTTTCTCCACAACCGCCAGGTTGTAAATCCAGGCATTTGGCTCCTCTACTTTCTGTATAATTCCTTTTTTCACCAAAGATGCAGGTGCAGCCTTCAATTTGTTGGAAATTGTTTATGGCTGCCTCCTTGGAGGCCTGACTTCTTGAGGCTGAACATTTTCGCCTACACTTATGTGTACACCAAGCCAGTAAATACATCTTTACTGTCTTGAATGAACTTACTTGTCGGGCTCTTTTACCACATCATCATCAGTACCAACTAGGTGCATTCTTCTAATCAAATCTAGGTGAACACAAGCTTGCAAACCCAGTATAGGAGTGCTGTCAACATCTGCAATCCTCAAATCCATGAATTGTACTACATTATTTGTCTCACACCTCAGGTTGACAATTCCAATTGGTTTCACTTTAAATCCACCGTAACTCTCTTAGACTTCATTTGTGTCCCTTACTTTCAGCTGATAGTAAATTTTCCTAAATAGTTTTTCTGGAATAATATTGACCTCTGACCCTGTATCCAACTTGAATCTTATTCTCCTGTTTTCAACTGCAATGACTTCATGCCATTTTGTTGTATTTTGTTGTGTTCCTAAGCTCTCAACTTACTTTATGTCCCTTGGGAGTACCTTTATACCACTCACCACATAGTAGTCATCATTATTAAGCCTTCTTTCTCCATAGTCCTTACTTTTTTCATTCCTTTAGAACTTCAGCTCATTGATGCAAAGTGATTAAATTTTCCACATGTATGGCACTGTTTGCCATATGCTGGGCATTTATTCCATCAATGTGTGTAATTGCACTGTTTGCACTTACCAGTGTTTTCCTTTTTATGTTGCCTATTCTGACCCGTATAATTTCTCTTGGAAGAGAACACAGCATTTAATGATACAGGAACAGTTGATTCCGAGACTACTGTCTTTTTGAACATCTTGAAGGCACTGCAGTAGTTGTGTGCTTGTTTCAGCTAATCTGCCAAACTCACATGCTTTTTCTAATGTAAGGTCTTATATTCATAACATCTTCTGTTGTAATGCCGAGTCCCTGACAGCCATAAAAATACAGTTCCGCACAATTTCATCTGCCTGCACACCAAATTCACAACTACGTACTAACTTTTTCAGGTCGGACACAAACTGTTGAAACGGCTCTTGCTCACTCTCTTTTCTTGACTATAGAAGAAACCGTTCTTATGGCATGTTTTTCCTTGGTCGGATGTACGATTCAAACGCCTCGCGCACTTTATCATATTTTGTTCTGTCGTCATCCGAGGGGTAAATGTGTTGAAAACTTTGACTGCCTCTTCTCCCACGAGGTTAAGTAGAATCGCTGCTTTGATTTCAGATGATTTTTCCGACTTTCTGGACGCAATCATGTAGATGTCGAAGTTTTGTATGAATCTTCTCCAGTTTTCACTGAGATTACATGAAAGATTCAAAACATTGGGCTTGTTTGTATCCGCCATCGTTCATGAGTGCAACAACCATGCGAGTGAATTCGGCCTCTCAATCAATACATTAATTGACCGGGAACTTTAGTTCTCATAGTTCTCACCGACTGCGCCATGTTTTGTTTGCGTTATTCCCATACCTTTTTTCTTTCTATGTACTGTCTTATTTATAGTTAAATACATATTTTTCACAAATAGCTTACTACACCCAGTCTGCTCTGCCATATTGTTCTCTACTTGCTGCCAACCTATCCCTTTCAACTTCCTCCACAATATTAACATTTACAAGTTACATACACAACAGTTTGTCACAAACTGACCTCACCCTCCTTTCACAGCATACATCCCACCTACAGTGCCAGGATGCTTGCGACCATTGTCCCACTTTCCCCCTTTCCATATTTATTGGGCTATCATCACCAGGAGCTCATCCTAAGGGGGAGAAGACAATGATTCACGTACCTCCTGTGTAGCACATGCTGTTTGGAGGCGTGGTGCTCATTGTTATATGTATAAGTTTTATGTTAACTAGTTTATTTTTAATTTGGAAAATGTGAATTTCATGCCATTTACAAAAATATTTAAAACTGGCAGGTAATTTACATTTGATAGATACACATTTGCAGCAAACTCATAAAGTAATAATGGTTTTATTTACACAACAATCTTTGGGTATTATATTTTCTGTACATTGATTTGGTGATTAGTGACATGAGGAAAATTAAATTTAAACGTTCTGTATATGTAACTGTGCAATTAATTTAACATTAACAGATGTTAGACAAATGCTATAAATAACCAACTTTAAAGAAAAATATGAATTACGTAATTTATAGGTTGTTCACAATAAAATGAGCACTCTTAAAATCAACCTATGAAAAAAAAAATCACTGCCCGTAATTGCATATAGTTTAACGTAAGCTATGACTGCAGTACTCTCAGTTTAGCTGGCAGCGAACTACGAGAAGTAGTTCCATGTTTTAACGTCTTATTAGTGGGAAAGTTAAAAAAATTTTCACCTGCAGTTTAGTTTCTTTTTGTTGTATGCAAATAAGAATAACATTTGGCATGATTGTAACACATTAATTTTTTTAAATCTTTCACATCATCACATGGCTGATGCAACATTCAAGTTAGCTACTTTATTATTTTATTCTTTTTTTTTTTTTGGTTGGCGCTCACATATCAACGAAATAGCAGTTCTTTGTCCGTGATTTTAAATTAAAAAAGTATTAATTAATGTAATAAATAAAACATATTTATACATGTTCTGAATGAAGTGGCATTGTTTGTTATTGCTTACTGCTCCATTTCCACGTAGTTTCTTGTCCTATAAATACTTAAAATTTAACATAATATGCCAACCTGGAAAATGTGCAGCTTCATGCACTTTGTCTGTATAAATTTTAAACCTTGAATAAACTTGAAGAAACTTTAAATGAGTGTATTTTGTTATATTTTCAATATGTGTTGCAATACTGAAAGCTTTAATAAATGTGTGTTATTTAGTATTTAAGTTATTCCCAGATTAGAGTTAATACCTCGGCACGTACGTCACTCGTTTTGAAACAATGCCATGAAAATGTTTTATACTCGACAAGAAAAATTTCTTGAGTGTCAGGCAAACGTTAAAACAGTATTATAACTTCTGTCTGAACTATTCAATGTGTGTGAGCAGATATATCAAACAGTTCAGCTGGAATCACAGTAACCCGACGAACACAAGACAGCCTGACATGGCATCAGAGCTCAACCAAATTTCATACTATATTTTATTCAGTGTTCACATTACCCCAATGAAAATGTGTCAGACAAGTGTGGTACTTGGCTGTTTTAAAATCCTCAAACAGCAAGTTATCCATTTAATATCCAATATTTACTATTTAACTTCATGATAAAGTGCATGATCATTTCTTTTAACAATATTTGAACTTGTATGAGAGAAAAAAATATTTAAAAACAAACCAAAACGTGATTTTGGGACTAGGTTAGTTTATTATTTATTACAGTAGCGAAATGAACACAAATTTTGTATTTGTAATGCTATAATTACACTCTGTGGGCCTCAACGAGCCCGATGTGACAGAAAGTAGAAACAGAATCTACTTTTGTCATGCTGTCAGGGCAGAATTATGGATGCATCTAAGCAGAGTATTTTCATTTTACAGATAATTTTAGCGTTATGATTGGGTGTTCTGCAGGTGTCCGGAACATTAGTGTTCCTGCCAAGTTGTTTGCCTCCAACAGTCATATTCAACTTGATGTGAGCAGTTTGGAAAGTGACTTTCCAGCGCATACAGGACATCGCTCAGGAGATTCACAGTCTGGGGAAGAAAGCCACAAACATGAACAAAACATAAAGGATAAAATACTTGCTGCATCGCTGCCTTTTGTGCACATGCATGGATGGACGAGACGGGCGTTAAGTGCAGGTAAGACCTTCCAGAAGACTGCTTCTTTTAAGATTTGTTTCTCTGCACATAAAGTGGTTATTAAATTGGTTTTGTATTTTATTCATGCAGGAGCAGAATCTGTTGGATATGCAGGAGTTGCTCATGGTTTGTTCCCAAAAGAAGGGGCGGAATTGGTGCAGTATTTCTGTACAATGTGTAATTCTCAGTTGGCTGAAAAGCTCAAGAAAGAGACAGAGCAAGAAGAATACAAGTGAGGTCCCACAATTTTTTGTTTTAATTTTGCCATCTGATACATTAATCATATTGAGTGTTGCATTAGTTATGTTACATCTGTTAAATCATCTCTATATTTTTACCGCTACACAGCAATAGAAGATTAAAAATAAAACTAAAAGTATAAATTTACTACATTTAAAGTACTTGTAAGGAGATAACATTCATTGAAAATTTGTTCTCTCTGTGGCAATATTTTTATTTTGGGACATGGTGTGCAACAGACAACACCTGGAAAGCCACAGAAGTGTTGGAAACACAACTGTTTGGTAGCTTTTCTTGTTTGAATCAGCTTATGCTTTTTTGTTGATGAATTATATAAATGTGTGCTGGCTTATTGAAGGTTGTCTTCATCTGTGTAAGCAGAATACTCAATTTAGAAGTTGCATACAAATTTTCACTCATTTGATGTTACATTCAGAAGAAAGATAGAAAATTTGTGCTTATATTTTACTCATTGGAATAAATGTATTAGTTGAAATTATAAAAGTATTCTCCATTGTGACATGAAAAACAATTTAATATTGTCACACAAGAAATTTTAATGTATAATACTTAGATGTGTACTCACATAAATCGGTATGTTATAGGTCTGATGCAGGTGTACTTGTTTTATGTATGTATACAGAGTATACTTGCATATATGGATGTGTTCCTAAAATTAGTTTAAATCAGATTTGGTACACAGGTGATACATAATATATATATAATGTTGCCACATTTAGAAACAGAAATCACCCAAATTCATAGGAAAGTGTTCAACTGATTGCCATCAGTGGATGATATGTACTCAACCTTCTTGGTTTTAAAATACAGTAGACCTTTTTCTAAAATCACCACGAAAGGTTTCCAGAAATTAAGTCATTATGAAGAGAAGGTACTGTAAATATTTGGGAAATTATGGACCAATTTGTATCCACCCCCAACCCCTACAAGTCAAAATTTGCACATTTTTGCATGAAGCTTGTGTCCAATCGTCCATAGTGCAAAAATTCCTTTTTTTTTTAAATTAAACATAGCATATACTTAGTCTACCCTTTTCTCCCAAAATGTTAAAAACATCAAGCGATGCAAGGATTTTCCAAGCAATATATGTATGACATAAAGTCTCTGGCATAAAGTCAACTTGATTTTGCATGAAATATTAATTTAATTCAGTAGTAAAGTAGTAATACTCCTCCCANCTTGTTCAATTGTCTCTGGCATAAAGTCAACTTGATTTTGCATGAAATATTAATTTAATTCAGTAGTAAAGTAGTAATACTCCTCCCAAGTAAAATGATAGCACAGAAGGGTATCTGCAATCTCTCCCTTGTACCAAACAAATACAAAATCTGTAGCATTGGACAGTGCATACTTTTTGCAAGCAAAAATGTAAATTTTGAAGGTCTCTTGTGGAAAAACCAAAGAATATTTCAATGAAACATTAATTTACATTAATAAACTGATATCTTCTGAATAAAATCATACCACAGAAATGTATTTGGGACCATTGTCGTATACTATTTCAGAGCAGAAGTTCAGTGTTTGGTGGCTTCCCGTGGAAAAATCTTAGGATGTTTCAACAAAATATTAATTTATATTAATAAAGAAACATCTTACGAATAAAATGATACCTCAGAAAGGTATCTGCGACCTCCTTTGTCACTACATTTGCGAAAACTGTAACATTTGACACTTTGTGCTATTTTTCAAGTGTAAATCAATGTTTGGTGGCCTCTTGGGGAAGAATCGGAGGTTATTTCAAAAGAACATTAATTTATATTAATAAACATACATCTTCCAAATAAAATGATACCACAACAGGGTATCTGCAACCCTCTTTTGATGCCAAAAAAATAAACCGGGTGCATACTGTCTATGTCTAACCAGCACAAAGTCTAAATATTAGCCTAGTCATGCTAAAATGGAAAGCGTAGCTGTTCTTTTACTGTGGAAATGCTGAGAACATGAACAGCAGAACGAGACAATTTGAAGTACCGTTTACAGTTTGGATAACTTTTCTGAACTATTGTAGAGTACAGATAACGAAAGATACTGTAAATTATTTCACATTTGATGTTCCAGATACAGTTATCACATACTACTGTGTAAAGAGTGGGCAATGGGTTGGGAAGAAGGGGTGGAGAAGGCTGGAAGTGAAAATGGGAGATTGTATGTGGCTATTGTGATGATGTAATGGTTTGGAGGAGATGGAGAAGCCACAAGAGGAAAACTTGCTGTGTTTGCACGCTGCCGCGTGTGTTAAAAGCAGCTGCTGTCCTGAATTATATTTGTGACTACATTTATAGAGTTCCACACAGCTGATGGTATGTCCAAAATAACTATGCATAATAAGTTGTTAATAAACAGTTATCAAAACCCAAAAGAATCCATGTTATAACACAATCAAATAGAGATGGCAAGCTAGTGAAAGAACAATGGCAGGAAAAAGTGTGACAGCAGTCGCATCGCACGGAGAAACATTCAGCAGCCTGAGGCATGGAGGATGGGCGGAGTCAGTAGGTAGTGGCTTGCCCTGGTGGCCTGGGGGTTGTATCTATTTTTAGATAATCTCTGTCACCAGTACATCACTCACCAAAAGAAATGCAATGTACAGTGACAAAAAAAGTGTAATAAATTTGTTTTCCGGTAGCATATATCTCAAATGTTCAACTTTTTCACCCAAATTTTTTACAATTTCTCAAAAACGTGTTGTTACAGAAAGATTGTCGCAATAAATGGGGTCAATATAAAGAGGTTCTACTGTACAGTCTTATTCATATAGAAGCTAGTAGCTCAATGTTTTTGTCTTTTTGGGATCACAGCCTACTTTGTGTTTGTCTAGTATATGTAAAATTAATATTGCCATGGGCTTGTTTACTTTATTCATGCACTAATCAGTTGAGACTTCAAAATTATTTGGAACATAGTGTGTATGTCATGTCATGGAACTATCTTTCCTTATTCAATGCAAACTTTACTATAAGCTTTCCAGTCAGAGTTTACGTTAAAATTAAGGTGGATGGGAAAGGAAATTTAACATTGGTAAAAATTGGGATTGGGGAAATAAATTTTGTGTAGAAATTCTGGGAAAATCATAATAAGGATTGTAGGTTCTAGAAGGTGTTGGGGTGCTAGTGAATGTAGCATTATTCTTTTGTGACTTATTCCATGAAAAAAAAATAATAATAATTACTATAATGCTAGAAAAAATTAGACTAGAGCAAGAAACATTTGTATTTTTAATATTCTTATATACTTAAGTTTTACACTACAGATTAATATACTGGATTTGGAGCACTTCTTTCAAATTGCCAGCTTCTATTTTCAATACAAAAATCACTTAAAATATGTTTTAAACAATAAAAAGAGCACTTCAGATATATAGAAAATAAAAATAAAACTTGTGTTTAAAATATTGCCTCAATATTCAATATTTTTGCTTCACTGCCTGTTTCTTTATAATTTCAAAATTTTTACTGAGAGTCTTGTCCATTTGTTTCATTTTCTATTGTAAAATTCTTGTACATGAAACAAATTTACTAGAATTAACTTTCTAAAAAAATTTTTTTTATGTCTGTAATCACACATGCTTTAAATAATTTTGTGCAATCACAGCCCAGTCACATCAAACAGGTTATGAATGTAACGTACCGCAACAGTATGTTTACAAAGTTCATTTCTCATTTGTTAACACAATGAGAAGTAGCTAAGGGAATGAATTGTGTTTATTCTATAGCAAATTAGCATGTTTTGGAGACAACTGATGAAAAGTACAAGCTAGTGGAAGAAAAAGAAAAAAGGAATACTTCACATTATAACTGTAGAAAAAAAACAACAAATATAGTAATCTTCTGTTCCAAAGTAACAGAAACAGAGAGTTAATGTTTAGTGAATTCTGGAAAAAACTTAAATAGGATTCAAAACATTACTGGCATCTTTTGTTGAACATGAACTAACTTCCCAGAGATGTAAGTCATCAACAACCAGTGATCAAGGAAAGGTATATCTTTCAAATACTATTTCTTGTGACAAAACAAATGAATTTGTGTTCGTAAATCAATGTTCTTGCACACGTGGGATAAAAGAAAAAGCTGTCATATTATGGGTTTGTGAACTTGACATTCATTTACCTATATCAGTGTCACAAGAAACAGAAAAATGCACCAGTGAGAAATCAAAAAGTGTTAAAGAGTTCTTTCAAAATTTACAAAAAATTGAATCCCATTACTGCATGTCATTAACAGCAATATTATACCAGAACCAAAATGGGAAAACAAAATTTAGTTATTTTGAGAGTATGAAGACCAATGTGAAGCCAAAATAAACTTCAAGCGTGTTGGAATCTCTTTGCAGTGTTATAAATAAAATAAACTTTGGGTTTTCCTAGCGAAAAAAGGATCAATGCAAAGTTTGTCTTCAGTATACTATTTCATATAAGCACACTAAAGTTTGATAGACAAGGTGACCAACCTACATACTATGTATACAGTAAATGCTCTCATTTGCAAAGTATTGTATCAGCTGATGATTTGTTGCGGAATGTATGTTGTTATGTTGGCAATATCAATGAACATAATGGAAGAAAATAGTACTTACAACTGAAGGTTGTAATTCAAAACTTAAATTATGTTTTAAGGTAATGTACAATTCTTTTTTGGCTTTTATGAATTGGTTAAAAATATGGATAGTTACGGTCAGTGCCACATGTTTCCAGCATTGAGAACGCCATTGTACATGTGATCTTTTTCCATCACATTTATGCGGGTACCTTACTGGTGTTATCAGAATATTTTACTGGTAGTGATGTTTTTTTTATTTACTTTCATTAAGCAAAGTTGGTTGTAGGGGTGCCTTTGTAGCAAGTTTTCTTGCATGAAATGTAATATTATTGACATATGCATGGCTTGGTTCGTCATTTTCGGTACCGTTATATGTTACAAAGCACCAACGTGTATCTTTGTTGTGCAGTTTATTAATTTCGGGAAACCAGTGAAGTGTCATATTTATGGAATAATTCTGGAAATTACTTTGTATCATTGACAAACAAACGTGTCCAAGGATTGCCACAGAATGACGTTTGTTCAGAAGTTAGGAATTACAAAAAATAAGGCAAAGTGTTTTGTAAATGTATTTTGAAATGGTTATTAGAATATTTGAAATGTAGGTGGCCCAGAAAACCACCATTTAAAAGCTGTTTTGTAGAGTAAAAATAGCACGTTTATTATATGGAAAATTCAACAAGTGTAAGGTTACTTCACCAAAAATATTTATGTACATAAGGAATGTCTTTATTATTTGCATCGGTACAAAAAACATAATATTTATCGCATTTTCAGTAATTATTCAAAATCACTGCTTTTCTGAAAACCGGGAAAATAATACCAGCAAATGGTGTATATGGTCATTACTAGTCACACTTAATAGGAATTTCATGGGGACTTCACGTAATTTGCAGTATTTACCATAAAATATGATAGTGAGGAGGGTTATAAAGATTGAGATATTTTTGTGGTAAAACACATAACATTTATGTCAAATATATTTCTATCGGGTTGCTGAACCATGTTAAATGTGAGAATGCCTCTGGAAACCAAACCTTAATTTACAATATGTTACTCACAGGGTATGTTTTTGCTGACGTGCTAAGGATATACAAGTTTAAACCATGGTAATCAAGCAATGTCGGAATATCATGATATTCAAGAGAGGATTTTACTACATAACATATAAGTAGTAGAAAAAAAATATAAAGTATATCATACAACTAAAATTTCCCAGGTGTTGTTTACGGTCCAGGATATGTGTATTGCCATGATACATTTGTTGAACATCACAGCACAGATAGGTCTCCAGTTTTAATTTTTACCTATATCATGTGACGGTTGTATCAAATACACTAGATAGTGTGTTTGGTTGTATTCTGGTAGTGTGCATATGTTCAGTGTACTGTGTGAACTTGACAGTGTGAAGGCTTGTGGTTTACAATTGCTATTACGTGTGTTTCTTTGTGTTTATTTCCATGTGATGTATTAAATCTAATTATGGTGCGGAAATACGAGTGTTTGTGGAGTTTAGACAAATTAAATGGAAGTTAACTTGTCGTAAATGTGAGTTATCAGCAATGCATCACCAAGGAGTTATATTCACCGCTTACATGTGTACCGTAATTTATAGCTGAGTTTGTGCGTGGAAAGTAAGTGTAGTGAATTATAGGCTGTTCGTGGTAAAGTGAGCACTTTTGAAGCCCTAGTTACTTTTACCTTTCAGCCATATTTTAATCTTTAACCATATTTTTACATAAATATTTCCATGTAGGTAATAAACACAATGTGTATATTCAACCCCACTTGGAAGTTAATGTCTAAGGCTAAAATAAAATATATTTATTGACTATTATTCCAAATGAGAGAGATTTCACAGTGAATAGCGTGGTAATTGAAGAGCGTACGTACTGCTGCCATCTAGCAATGTCAAATGCAGAAGGTCTAACCAAATTAAACCTAACTTCACGATAGGTGAATCACAGGGGGTGGATGAAAAGATGTGCGCTTCCTTTTTATACTTTTTCTAACACACTATCACACATCAGCACACTCTCCCCCTGTAATCACCTATGGTGAAGTTAGGTTAAGTTTGATTAGGTCTACTTGCATTTAATGTTGTTAAGCAACCCAAGTTACATGTAATTTACATAACTTTTACGATCTTCATAGCCCTCCCCACTATCACATTTGGTAGTATGTACTGCAAATATTGTGATGCCCCTAGTAAATTTGTGTTCAATGTGATTGGTAATGTCAATTTATACCATTTTAGGAGACTTTTTTTCTTCTGGAAAGCCACTATTCTTAATAATTTTATTCTTTCGGCAAGGTTAAAACTTAACAGGTTACAATAATTTGAATGTTATTTATGTACATACAAAATTTTCTACTAGTCCATTAAAACAATACGTATGTAATTCAAAATTATACTGTCTCATAAGAAGTACTGCAAAACAATGCTGTCTCATGAAAGATGTTAAAGTAAAGTCTCTCCCAACCCCATCCACCTGCAATAAAATAAGCAGCACCCCAGAAGTATAGCTTTGGCCATTACAAAAATAAGTAGGCTGGAATGGTAACCTACATTGATCATAGCATTTGTTTACGCACTTTGTTTTCTTCATAGATAGAACAGCTATGTCAGAAGGATACTTGGTTGCTGCACTAAATTTCTAGAACTGTCGAACTTTGGTGGTCTTAAATGAAATTCAGTGTACAAACTAAGCATTGTTTCCAAAGAGAAGTATGACACTTTTAAGGAAAGGATAGAGTCAACAAGAATGTTAGAACAGATGGTCCAGGATAGATGTAGAAACAATTCATTGGGTTGATATTTTGCAAATCATTGGCTTGACATCAACAGCATATTGATAATTCAATATGCTGTTGATGTCAAGCTGCTATGCTGTACCCTAATATAAAGTCATCATCTGCTTATTACAAGACCAAGTTCGAAGTCCACAATAACATAGTATATAATTTTGCAACTGGTGAGGCATTCCATTTTGTGTGGCATGAGGAAAACAGTAATCTTGAGAGTAATATTTTTGGTTTTATTTTGGTTAGGTTTTTGAGTAGAGAAATTGAAAGAAAAGAGGTGAAACAAATGATTGTATGGAGTAATGGATGCAACTATCAAAATTCATGTGTGAATATGGCAAATTTGTAAGTTAGTGAAGTTTTGTGAATTTGGGCAAGAGTTAGTGAAAAATGAGTTTTCCGTAAAAAAAATAATTAAAGGCAATTTTTTTTTTAGCTTTAAGTACATGTCTGTTGTACCTTTTTTGATGGATGCAGCATTTTGCATTTGTCAATTGGCACAGGCTAGAGCAAAAGGTAGCTTTCACTGGTGTCATTCTTATTTTATGACTGTGATAGTATGGAAGCTGCTGAGGTATGAGATATACTGATTGACATTCCTGGCATGGCCTCTGCTTGTGGATTTTGTGAAAGGTCATACACATAGGGTCAGTGGTGCTGCAACAGCTCTTTCTGGCTCAGTGAGGAAAGCAATGGCAAACTTCCCCACTCCTCACCTTGCATACTCATATATTTGAGTACAGTTTGTTGTAGGCCAGTGCCCTTCAGGGTTTCAGTCTCCTCCTATTGACACACCTTCTGATCCCTGCCCACCATGTAAACCTGGCTGCGGTGCACCTTTGTAGCCCTCCCCTTGGGTAGAGTTATCCAGTAGACATCACCAGTCCTTCGCATTGTAGAAAGTAAAAAATTTCATAGTAGGTAGGTTTTAATTTTTTAAACCGCAGAACTAACACATTATACAACAATAATCATGGAGAAGAGTGTATGTTTTTATCATTCAATAAACTTTTATGTTGCTTAAACAAAACACTGTTCCTCTTTGCAGCTATTGATTCTTCAAAAAATTATATTCCAACCCTTCCTAATTTTATTTCAACTTTAAAAATCATTATTATATTATTAATTAACTACATAATTTTTGAAATTTGATATGATTTCAAGGTTTTTGTTAGAATATCTGCAGTTTGCTCATCTTTTTGGTAATGTTAAAATTTTACAAACTTTTAATCATAAATGTCGTTCAGAAATTTTACAGAGATTTGCAAAAATGTCTTTGGAAGTTTCACTATTTATTATATGCATTAAACATTTCATGTTAATAGCAGGCATAATTACATGCTGAGATTTGGCATCATTTTTTATTCATGCTGCTTGCTCATTTTCAGACAATTTCTTTTATCTACACACTATAACCATGGACAATATCTTTATATCCATTCGCAAGAAAAAATACATTAATTTGCTTTTTCCAAAAATTAAAAATTGTCTTGTCTGTAAGTTTTTCTGCTAATAAAAGTTTGTGTTTAAAATTTGATTTCATTTACTTATGTATTTTAAGAGTCATTACATGCCAGATCACCTTTTTTTAAATATATGATCCTGCTTCAATGTCTCAGATTTTGTTCAAAAGTTTTTTTCTACATACATGACCATAAATTAACACTATATGAATTTTTTCTGATTTTTTTAATGAAAAATGACTAAAGGAGAAATTGTTGAAGATTACAGTTTTGGAGCAAATTCTATTCCTCAATGACTTGCATTGGTACACTGAAATCACTATAATTTCCACAATTCTCAAGCTATCGGGCGCGTTCATATTGCAAATGAAAGCTAATATTTCATACTTCCTAAATTTAGACAGAGAAGTAGCGACATCTCTCAAAACAAAATTCTAGTAAGCATGCAATACAAACTTTAGCCATTTTGCACCTCAGTACGCCCAATACTGTAACCCGTAAACCACAACTAACACATATCTCATATTTTTATTTTATACAAATATTATTATAATGCAACTAGTTAAAAAATATAAAGGGTGTTTTTTATGATTTTTAATAAAATAATTGTGTTTAATAATTAGGTAGGCCTATTTTAAATCTGAAATAGTCCTCTTTTGAAACAAAAAGATTGTTAAAATTAAAGTGGCCTTACTACAAAATATACCTACTAAATTCAAATATAATTTCACCCTTTTTTATAGGGCCACCAACACACTGCTTACTACTTCGTTATAGTTTTTGCCAATTCGTCTTATGATTTTTTGAACATTTTCTTTTAATGCATATGTCCTGTTTGATGTTGATGAGGGAACTGGAACTTCTTTGATAATGTTTTCATAAGGCACCCAACAGCAATCATACGTAACTGGCCAATAAAATGTTGGTGAAGAGACACAAGGATGCATAAACTGAACGTTAGCATCTCTTTCATCTGAAACCCTGTCAAGTTGGCCCATACTTGTGTTTTGGTGGCTTTACTGATGATTTCCTTGGCGTGGATTGATGAATTCTTACAGTTTTACTGCTGCTGCTGGTGAATGTTGTCTGGTATGTGGAACTGCGTTGTTAACTGGAACTGCAGCATCTGCCGGTAACTTCTGAAATGGAGTTGCGATGTAATGTTTATAAACACACCGAGTCAGTGGTTATTCGCCCCACGTTGGGTGCCATATTTGTAACGTCGCACCGTCTGGGATAACGGTGGAAATTACAGCTCAGTTAGCTCAATCGGTAGAAACATGAAACGTTAAAGGCGCCAAACAAATATAAAAATAAAGTCAAGGTTTTGTTTATTTTACTCTGTACTTTTATTTACATTTAAATGCAACAGTTCACATATAAGCTTCCGGTATGTAGAGTCACGAACAGCTTCACAGACGAACAAGCAGAGAGCAGCGCCACAGTAGGTTAAGTAGTAACCACGTCACATAACTTGCATCGCAAGAGAAAAATACAAAGGTAGCGACCTCCCACACCGGCGGAGAAATAAACAAGCAGGATAAAGTTTGCCGGTGTGGGGGTTATTTGCCACGCCCGACGCGGCCTCGGCGAGTGCTGGTTGTCTACTGATTTCTGTATACCGATCGTGGGCGATAGGCACCCAGGGTTTTATTGCTGCATGCCTATACCAAAAGTAACCAAATAAGGGTATGGCATGGGCCGGCATCCCTTCCCCACGCCAGCCGAACTGCATAGCCATCCAAACTGCGTCGTCGGTAAAAAACAATCAAACCTTCTAGAATAAAAACTGCCGACTGCAGTTGGAAAGCCTCTATCTACTAATGCTGACCCGTAACAAAAACTAAGATTTCCTGAAATGGCAAACGTATGTCTGATAAACAAACTACCGTGGCAAGAACTTCGAATCCCGATAAAATATTACAAAACCCCGCGAACGAAAGAAATTTAATCATGTATCCCGATAATTAATATATTGCATCATTACAACCTCAAATATTTTGCCTAACCACCACTTTTTGTTATAATTATCAGCACAATATTTCTCTGGTAGAATATCCACCAGTTCTTCCCTGTTTTGTACACCAACAACTGCTATAAACAATTTTTCAGAAATAGAAACCCATTTTACTATCAAAGTATTTGTGTCTGTAGATTTGAGGCAATGATTCTCTCTAGTACATGGAATGGATCTCACATTTGCATATTGTTCATTTAGAAATTCCTCGTTAAACTCTATTTCTACCACAGATGTGTAAAAAACTTTAATCCATTTTATATTTTCTGAAGCAAATTTGAATAAGTCCTTTGAGTTTAGAATTTGCCTATCAACAGTTCTCTGAAGACTGGCTCTTGTAACTAGTTGTTTAATTGTACCAGTCACTCTATCGCACACATTTTTGCCATGGCTGGTGGCAAATAAATTCCGTTCAGCAGATAGCCCATCGTCTTCTTGTGGAAAATATAAGTTAATGAAGTAAATCATTAACTTATATTTTGAACAATAGTTTTTATACTGTGTTGCACTGCCATCACTAAAGTAAATTGTGTGCCTCAAGCATGGCAGTTCCCTTATCGAGTGTTGTAATAATGATTTTTTGAAGGTGAAAAATGCTGTTGACGTACTTAAGGCAGTCACGAAGCACAATGATTTTGACTGCAGGACAACTTCATTTACATCATTGTTATAAATCATGAATGATTGTAGGGTAACTTGAATGTTATGCCCAGGGAAACTTTGTGCAGCATCTTGCAAAACACAAGTGTCATTTTCTACCAAGTCAGCAATAATCAGGCAAGAGTTTTAATCTATGTTGACTTTTATTTGCTTTAGGTATTGACTTTGAGACTTGGCTGTGAAGTGATGTTTAGTTAAAATCATTAATTTATTAACTACTAGTAGATCAACAAAATCATCAGCTTACTTTGTCAGTGTTTCAAGGGATTCATTGTCTGTGAAGCCATTGTTTGAAAACAGTGATGTCTTTTGTTTCAAAAACTTCTAATTACATAAGGTACCATTTTGGCTGATTGGTTCAACACTAAGTTTGTTCCCAGTGTGTGCAGTTTACTTGGAGACCAGGGATTACCTGCAAAAGCCATTCTGTTGTTAGACAATACACCTTGTCACCCAGAAGCAACTAAGCTTCTCAAGTGATGGCAAGATTTTTGTTAAATATTTGCCCCCCACATTACGTTGCTAATACAGCCATTGGATCAAGGCATGATTGCATCTTTCAAGCAGCATTACTGAGCGAACCTACTGAGATAGTTGGTTGATGAAGCAATAGATGTGCTAGTTTTATGGAGAACAATTAATGTTCTTGATACTATTCACTGCATTCATNGTTGGTTGATGAAGCAATAGATGTGCTAGTTTTATGGAGAACAATTAATGTTCTTGATACTATTCACTGCATTCATGTTCTTGATACTATTCACTGCATTCACAAAGCTTGGGATAGAGTGAAGATCAGTACACTTCAAAATGCTTTGAANATGTTCTTGATACTATTCACTGCATTCACAAAGCTTGGGATAGAGTGAAGATCAGTACACTTCAAAATGCTTTGAAAAAATAATTTCCTCAGCCATTTCAGAGTGATTTCAAAGGTTTTGAAGAGGAAGAATTAAGCACCGCAACAAGTTTGTCAAGCATGGTGGAAAATGTTGTCGGCTTCGAAGATGTTGATGAATGCAACATTAGCAAGTGGCCGAGCTCCGACGATCATGAGCAAGGTTTTCAACACTTAAATGAAGAAGCTATTGTCACAAAAGTGCGTGCTGAAGGGGAAGTACCAGAAGAATCTGACGAAATTGAAAATGAACACGAAGCTTCAATAACACACATCCAGGCAGCAGAACACGTCAAGAAACTGTTGGAATATGCCACCCAACAGGGTTTAGACTATGTTGATATTCTCGCGTTAAGAAAAATAAAGATGTGTTATAAACAAAAACATCAATTCCGGTGCCAAACAAAAAATTTGAAGACTTTTTCAAAAAGGTACGGTTTAATTTTTCTTACATTTTTTCATATCAAGTGTATAAATGTTTACCAAAAACTTAACATTTCGGAATTTTTAAACTTTTGTGTGTTTGTGTAAGTTAGTAAAATTTTAATATGCTCCTAGTAATTAGAGATGTATAGAAATCTAAGAAGTTTCAACCCAGCCTATTGAGACTGAATGAGAAAGCAGCCTACACTTATTGATAGATGTGAGTGCTTACGTTTTTGCAAAATTCATTATGGTCATCACAAACTTTGAAATGAATGAATTTAGACTTTTTTTCAAATGTGTTTTCCTTGTTTTAGCAAAAGTTAACATTAGGTTCTTCATTTGTATTGCGAGGGTTATTTTTTTAATGGGGAGCCTACTGTATTGTTTAAAGTCCCGTTATTGTCTTTACTGCATTGCATTCTAAACTTTCAACTCACTCTGTCATCTCAAGGACAGGTCTGTGTGCATGTTGAGGAAGCAACACACACACACACACACTACGCACCGCTTATCACTCTGTGCTGCCCGCCCGGTGCCGGTGAAGGCTATAAGCTGCGTATACTCGATGCGCCGTGAATTACACTACACTTGGTGCAACATAAATGCCAGTTAAAGTATAGTGTACTGTAATACATACAGTACAGTACTTTAAATCCTACACATATAGTGCGGGATTTGTGTTTGCTTTGAAATATACAGGTACTGTATTTTATCACGATTTTCGGAGCCAATATCACTGTTCCATTAATAGTAAAAATGAATAAATTCTATTATCTGGGTCCCAGGTTTTTTAATACAAATTCGCCTATTCGTGTTTTCTCAGGTCCCAATTAACATGGTTAATCGGGAGTTTACTATATTTCCATCTTAAGAAACTGATATTGTTGTTTAATATATGTAACTAGTAATTTATAGTAAATATTACGTGTGTTTCACTGCTACAAACTACTTAATATGTTGAAGTGATTCAGTAATTGTATAGACGNTTATAGTAAATATTACGTGTGTTTCACTGCTACAAACTACTTAATATGTTGAAGTGATTCAGTAATTGTATAGACTCTTACCAGCTCTGTATAACGTTAAAATAGATTGATAATTCTCTTGATTCGTGTCGTCACGTAATTTTTCCTCACATTCCCGTAGTTTCTGCACCATCAAATGTTAATGTTTGCTATTAACATTTCGTGAAAGAANCGTAATTTTTCCTCACATTCCCGTAGTTTCTGCACCATCAAATGTTAATGTTTGCTATTAACATTTCGTGAAAGAAAAGAGAATTTTACAACCATCATACTCTTTTATTTATTTTCAAAGATAACTGTCTACATAGAGGACACGCATTGAGTAAAATGTTAATAGCTACTGCAAAAATTGTCCTATAAATCCGCAACATCCTCACTCAGTTCTTCTGGGTGATTGTGCGTATCCACTGAAAGAACGGCTTATTCCCCCCNTATAAATCCGCAACATCCTCACTCAGTTCTTCTGGGTGATTGTGCGTATCCACTGAAAGAACGGCTTATTCCCCCATATGCAGGAACCCAAGAAATGGCGCTAAGGTACACTTCAATCGCAGACACAAGAAAACTAAGAGGTTAATNCCCCCATATGCAGGAACCCAAGAAATGGCGCTAAGGTACACTTCAATCGCAGACACAAGAAAACTAAGAGGTTAATTGAAAATGCATTAGGAATTTTGAAAGAGAATTATTCCTGTTTAAATTACTTACATATGGAGCTAGTGTTTGCTGCAAATGTAGTGAAGTGCTTAGTAGTACTCTGTAATCTTTCACGCAGTAAACAAAATATTTATCATGGTCTCGTTGATGACAGTGACTATGATGACTGTGAGATAATGGAAGTTCAGAACATCCAAGACTGAGTCGACCAGGCAGAGTATGAAGCAGAAAATTATGCTCAAAATCGTTTAAATGAATTAATAAATTATTTTAGTTTAAATAACATATATACACTTAAACAACACATACCATAAACATATACTGCTAAAAAAACACTAGTGTTTTTACACAGTGTTATTGCCTGTTGTTCCTCCTATCACCAACAGCTGAAAAGTCGTCACCAATAAAAACTGTAGATGATGATTGTTCACTATTTAATTTCATTATTTCAAGTTGAGTCTTTTCATTTATTCACTTCAAATGTTCGATTTGTAATTTCAGGTTCTATTTCTTTAGCTCTTGGAATTCATTGATGTCATTTTTTCCTTGGTGTACTGTACCTGAAACGAACCATTATTAACCACAAAAAATAGACCATACACACTACATATGTTTGTTATTGTAGGCTACATGAATGTGAACATTTTATGATTAGTACAAAATGTGTAAATTGTACTTTAGATTTATAACTAATTAATACTTATGGATAATTGACAAGATTATTATGTTTTGTCTTATTGAAAGCAAAGTACCAATTCACCTCATTTGGCTTCCCACTGCACCTGTGGTGTCCCCAAATAATCACATGTTTGTTTTTGTGAATCGGAAGTGGGCATGAACGAGCTACATCCTTCTAGAACATGTTCGTCAATGTTGAATGTATCAGACACCACTAATAACTAATAACTGGTGAATCCTTCTCAATTATGTCATACGTCAAGAACCAACTGGCCAACTTCATTTTTTTATGTCGTCCTTCAGATCCTGTGTGTGTGTGTGTGTGTGTGTGTGTGTGTGTGTGTGTGTGTGTGTGTGTGTGTGTGTGTGTGTGTGTGTGTGTGTGTGTGTGTGTGTGTG
>NQII01001408.1:395272-410241 GCA_002778355.1 Clitarchus hookeri
GTGTCAGTTACAAATAATTATTAAAAAGCTCTAAGGTAAATTAATTAATATTGTGATGTAAGACAGTTAAGATACAGTGATATATGTACATTAAAGAATAATCAACTATTAATTACTCACCAATGTACTTTTCTTTATGTTAGATCACACAGTATGTCTCTAGTATACATCCAATCTTTTTCATTTGGCACTAACCCAGGCACTAACAGACGGAAATATCATATGCTTCCTTCCACTTAGCACATTTTATTTCTTTAGTAATAATTGCAGGGAAAGTGCCAGATAAAGTATCCTTATTGTGCAACATACTTTACAAGTACTTGTAGATTCACCACTTTTAAATTGTAACTTGTGAACTTGTAAACAATGTGAAACGGGCCCCAGGTCGTTGTTGACTGTGAAGTATTCTTCATAACTGCAGCTAGGGAAGAACTTCTGCCATGTTTCATTATCGCATGGCTGAGTGATGGTGGTGTGGGCATTGTAGGGCTCTGCAGATGTACCAGGGGCTGGGGCTCGGCAGTGTTGACAGGCATGGAGGCATGGAATGTCAGGGTTGCTGGCAGACTCGTCGTCGGTAGCAGGCAGAGGAATTGCAGCATCCTTGTCAACTGCGATGTGTGCATGTCCAAAGGAATTGGAAACTATTTCTGGCGAGATTTTGTCCCAACTAGCCCTTGCAGGGCCCTGAAAACATCCCACTTCATAGGCGGTCGCTCCATATCCAGTAACAGCACCAAGCTCCGTGCAAGTTTATAGAATTTCAGTTTCAGCTGCTGAATGATTCCCTGATCCAGGGACTGAAGGATGCTGGTGGAGTTTGGCGACAGGAACACCAATGCAATATTATTTAGATTTTCCATAGCTGGATGGCAGGACAGTTGTCAACAAACTGTACTAGCTTGCTATTTCTGCAACCCATGCAAATCATCGAATGCGTGAAGCCAATATGTGAAATCCACCAAGGTTACCCACACATTTTTATTATGATCGTACAGTAATTACACTGTATAGAGTTATTCTTGAAACCTCTGGGCTTTTTGAATTTGCCAATCTCTAGTGGCTTAATTTTATCACTGACGTCCATATTGCAGCACAACAGCACTGTGAGGCATCCTTTGCTCTGCTTTGCACCCTTGCTTGCATCTTCTTTGATTGTAAGCATGCAATCTGGCAGCAGGTTGTAAAACATGCCAGCCTCATCTGAGTTCTACATGTCACGAGGGTCGTAGCACTTCAGGATGTTCGTGGGCGCGGGCAGCCACTCTGTGATCGCTGCCTGGCAAACAGAACCACTTCTGCCCACTACCTAATGGCTGGAAATATTGTGTCAGTTTTTAAACCGGTCCAGGCACTCTTGTAAGTGCTTCAAGTTCTCGATGCCTAATTTCAGAGTGAAGTTTGTCTTCTGTATTCTCCTTGACCTGCGTACGGGCACACCTTGTGCTCTCAGCTGAATGAACCATTACAGCACAGTCTGCTCCAGATTCTCATGGGCTAAAGATTTAAAAGTTTTGGCCTTAACATTTAGTACCGTTCTTCTCCACCGCTTTTATGATGGTATCCTTATTTTGTAGGATTGTAAATATGGTTGACCACTGCATGCTGTGCTGCCTCGCTATCTCTGCTGCTTCCTGTTGCCATATTTTCTAAAAACATAATACTTGTAAACCTATAAGCACACTTTCACATTTATTTTACAGGGGCAGTGGGTGGTGTAGCAGCTAGAGCACTCGCCTTTCACCAAGGCGAACTGCGTTTGATTCCTAGCATGGCCACTCCCAGATTTTTGTATGTTGGGACTGTGCTGGACAATGCAGTTGGTCAGTGGGTTTTTGTGGGGATATCTCACTTCCCTGCCATTGCATTCCGGTGCTGCTCCATTTCCACCTCGTTTCACCATCATCTGCTCTTATGACCTTGCTATAAAAATAAGTACTAAGAGTCACCCAAACAACTACACTGCGCTCCACTCCACTAATTTCACTGGCATTGACCTACTTTGTGCTTCAAAAACCAGTTACTGCTAATACTAAATATATTACCATATGAATTTTTGAGGTTCATTATTCAGTTGTTTTTTTTTTATGTTTTTGCTCAAACCTCAGATACCTTAACTACTTAATATTGATAGTGTTTGAGAGCTTGGTTAGCCCACCTTTAATTAAAACTGATTTTTCATTGTACCTAGTGTGAAGTGAGCTCTGTCTGATAAAGTAGTAAAGTGGGAATAAATGTGATCAAGTATAACCATATCAAAAATAGTCCTTCAATTATTTTAAAATTTGTAATTTTTATAATTAGTTCGGTTGAAGAAAAGATTTGTCAATATTCACAGGCAAAAGGAGACGCGAATATTCATCAAAGATGCAGTAGATATGAGGCTAAGAATGATCATCCCTTACGTGGATAAGTGGTCTGAAGCCTTGGCAATCCAGTCATTGCCTCCAAATGTTCCAGAGAGTCTTGCAAATCTGCTTACTCTAGTGGATGATATCTGGTATTATGCAGGCGACAGATCAGCAGATGTGAGTCATGTTTTTCAATATGTGTGTAATTTATTAGTTATTGTATTAAAAATAATTTTGGCAGGGAAAAAATAATTTTTGTTAATAACATGTACATCATTTACATAAAGGTGAACTAGTTCAAATAAGATTAGGAACTTAAGGTGCAAGTGGGGGCCGCAGTGGTATAGTAGTAAGATTATTCACCTTTCACCAAGGAAAACAGGTTTAGATTCGCATTAGGGTCACCTGAATTTTTGCATTTGGTAAAAATGGCAGACATTGCCATTGGCCAGCAGGTTTCCTTGGTAAAATCCCATTTTGCCCACCCCATCATTCTGCCACTGCTTTATCTTCATGTTGGCCAAAACCTCAACTGTCAACATTTAGGTGCAGGTAAAATAGTTTTCCTGGTATCTCCCCGCCCCTCCTGCACAACCCCTCATGAACTTGTGTTTGGTAAGGCTGTATGGGTTGCATCCTAGAGCCTTGTCGCAACTCTTAGCTGCCTCTTTGTTCCTCCTTCCATCCTGGGTCAGTCCACAACAGTAGTGGTTCTCAGGGAATTACTTGAGAAATAATTATTGTTATTGTACTGCATTTTAATTTTTTTAAATAATTTTCAGAGGAAATTTAATTTTTGGTATGGCTATTTTTATGTTATATGTAATGTGTATTTTGTTTTATCTCTGTTAGTCAGGGGTTGTTGCTGTTAAAAAATTGTAACGTTCCGTCTTTACTGTTACAAGCGCATATTTAATAATATAGCAGCCTCAAAGGTTAGGCGCCCTATTGTAACTTTTNGTTCCGTCTTTACTGTTACAAGCGCATATTTAATAATATAGCAGCCTCAAAGGTTAGGCGCCCTATTGTAACTTTTCGCCGCTTACACTGTCGACTGTTTACTTGCCACGGCTTGCTCAGGGTAGAAACACGAGACTCATAGAATTGAACATTATTAATTAAGAATGAAGAAGTTCCAAATTAGTTTGTTATGTACTTTGTTTATTTAACTATTTATTTAACACTCAGCACCACAGTTCACAGAAGAAGTCCAAATTGCAGAGTACGAACCTTACAGATAAATATAAAAGTACAAAAAACAGCGCCACAGTGGTTTCCGTGTATTAACGTCTCATGAATATTAGCCCGAATAAAGAATATCTGCTGCTACCTCCCACACCGGCTGAGAAATGAAGTAATACAGTCTAGTGGCCGATGTGGGGGTTCTAATCCTGCCCGAACGCGGCCTAGGCTAGCATTGCATGATACTTCTCGACTGCGCTGACCTGCCCTCGCGGGCGACGTGAAGTAACTCTCCCTCTAAGAAGACTCTCAACGACTAAAAAGACTCAACGACTAAGAAGACCCTGTAAGGGCGCAAGCTAGACGCCTATATCCTACTGCCTATCCCCCCTCTCCTGTGATAACGGCCTGGCCACGTACGCTCTCCCTCGTTATCTAACTGCTCCGTATGAACTACTCCTGCGATAAGCGCCCGGCATCCGGCATCTGCCAGCAGCGTCATCTAAACTGCACGTGTCCCGCGCTCAACACAACGTTATCATAACTGACTGCTCCGTACGAACTACTCCTGCGCCGTCAACATTAACAAACTTCGCCGTCCACAAAAACTTGTTGACATTGCCTAAAACTGCGCTGGGGGAACTATAACTGTTGACGCATTCAACATCCCGATAATCTAACCTCTCGTTTCTTATAAAATTTGGATGACGCAGTGAAACTGCGCTGAAGGAACTAAATAATGCTGAGGTTTCAAAAACTCCAAAGTTCGAAACGAAAACTGTAACCAGGACTCCTGATAAAAACTTAACACGCAGACGTCCGCCCCTTAACCTACAAATGCACACGTCCGCCTGATAAACTAAGACGGGAAACTGGCCACCACGGCTTTAAACTGAAACACGATAAAAATATTACGAAGCTGTCCCAAAGCTTCACAAACACGAAAGAATTTTACACTTGAGTCCCGAAAAATTCAGAATATTGCGTCATTACAAAATGATTGGCAATTATCATCAGTTTTACATGAGTACCTCATAATGGGCGCACAATTGTTGGTTCACAGTTATGTCTTCTCAAATTATTATTAGTTGTGTAATAGTAGTAGTCTTAACATATATTATTGTCAAACATATATTATTTTGTACATTGATAAAATTTTTACTTATTGCAAGTCGCGACACACAAAAAAGTGAGTACAAATGCTGTTTCAGAAAGGAAAAAAAAGTAATAATTGACTTGTATAGATATCTTTTCAGCAGACTTATTTTAATAAGATGAACAATCAGTTACTGAACAGGAACTATAATGCAGCCATGGTGTTACAACACCATACTCTCCAACCTTTTACAGTTATTTATATGTCTTAAAAAATTTAGTTTGATGATGTAATGTATTGAGTTTATAACAAACTTGCAATTAATTATTACTTTTTAATGCAATTTGATTCAAAGATTAATTAATGTGATTTATGTATTTTCAGACATCTGGCTAATTGTTGTTTATTTGTGAATACGGCCAGTTACTTAAATTTGTAAACACCTATTCGGTCCTGTTTCCATAGCAACCCGTAGCGCGTGACACTAGTCTTATTAAATACATGTACTTTTAATGAGAGTTATTGTTTTGTCGTCATGATTGAATGGTTGGTGAGAAGAAATGTCATCCCTAAGCAAGAAAAAGTTTTTTAAAATTATTGGAAGTATCGAGACTATCATGATTCGTAATTCTATACTGGTGTGAAACTACGACTGGAGGCTGTCTTCATTTTCATTGGTGCATAAACAAAAGACAGTTAAGTAAATACTAGCATCCTTAACAAGCAGAGAATTTGCTTATTGCTGTAAATTGATTTTCGTCTTCTACCATTCCTTGAGAACTTCAATTATGAATGGAAGTTTATTTTAAAGAGTCAAGCTATTTTTTACTTTGCCTACAGATACCTGAGAATTATTCTAATAATTTTGATTCTTTATCTTCACTGACTGATTTAGTTAAATGCTACTAGGAAATTTTCCATCTTAGAAAAATAATTTTATACTGCAGGGGTTAGTGTCGCACACAGTATTTCAGAGTTGCAATTCTACCAAATGAACCAGTATTATTTTTATAAATTAAATTTCCCATAAATAGTTTTCTGCTGGTTTTTATCATTTTCGTAGTTAGAGCGTATTATCATTTCTGGGTGATTTTAAAAAAAGATCTTTTCCTAACAAATAAAAAAGTTTTGTTATAAGTGGTGTTGGAATAGTGCTATTCAGTGTGAAGTATGGTGTGATCCAATCACTAATATACTTAAAACACGAAACCGTCCCTTTCATACTACATATGGAAACACTATAATGCACAACGTAATTTTATGTATGATGCAAATTTGCTTGCATACAGTTCAACACATCTCATAAAAAACTGGTGCAGTTATGTCATGGAAAGTTCAAAAGACTGAGAAAATTATATTTTAATATTGGCAGCGCTTTAGTATGTTTTTTTTAGTGCAATGGTAAAAAATGGATGTGCCAGTTTTCTTTTGCCATGACAATCATTCCGAAATTAGCCTGGTTCAAGGGTGGATGTACATCCTGTGGGGGTCTTCAACCTTTAGTGTCATCCAGTTTTCATTAATATGCGTACAGTTTTTCATTCCATCGCTTCACTTACTTGTAATGAAGAGAACACGCAGATATGTGCACACCACCAACATTGCTAACACACATTTCTTGACAGCAGGCTTACAGCAGCCATACTGGGCATACAAGTACTGTCATTACCTGTACACACATGCACACACACACACACACACACCAGTACATGCGCTCTTTCTTTCTTATGTGCTATTTCAGTGAGAACCACCAACCTGATAGCATTATGCCAAGGGAACTGTTCTTGTTAATTTGAACATGATTAGTAGTCCCATGTCAAAACTAATCAGTTACAGCTCACTGCCGATGTATGAACTTTTGATAATTTTCTCCTGAATTGACGAACATAAATTTTTGGGGTAGTTCTGAGTTGTTCTTCAGCATATATAGTTGATAAGTCGTACTTTTGTGAACATGAAAGTTTTCTCGTGTCGGGAAGCGCTTTCGCCACCAGTACACAAAATAAAGTTTGTAGTTTTTGTCTCAAGCTCCAACCTGCTGTGAGATGACAATCTACCAACTTGACATTGATGAGGGTCAGAGTTTCCAGGGGAAGCGAAGAAGCAGAGACTGTTTTCACAGTTGAGCCCATCAACAAAAGATGATATCCAGGGGGTAAGAGGAGGGTGACCAAACATGAGAAGATAACACAAACATAGGGCTGATTTTCTGTCTCAATAAATTCTTGTAATTTTGCCTGTCATTTCTTTACACAGTTAACTATTTTAAGTTTATCAACTATGTATAGAATATGCTATTATTTTTTGTGACCATACAACAAACAAGATTTTGACATCTGAGTGGAGATAAAGTCTGAATAAAATCAGTTTAAAAACCCAGTTTTATGGGTGCACACAGCCCTTAACGGTTACGTTAGGCCATGAAGCATGTTTTCTATCTCATTTTGCATAATAAATCACTTCGCAAATTTTTTAGAAGTTGGTTAGAGATGAGTTGTTGTTGCTGCCTGCAGTTTTAGTTCTGTTTTTGGTTTGCAATAACATGTGTACCATTCCACACCCTCCATATTCTCCTGACTTGACTATCGGTGACTTTTCCATCTTCCCTGGAATTAAAATTATATTAAAAGGTTGGAAATTTGTCACAGTAGAGAAGATTCAAGAGGAAGTGACAACTATGCTGGAAAGCCTGAAAAACAAGGATTTTCAGAAGACTTTCCAGCAATAGCAAAACTACTGGGATGGTTGCATAACTCGCAAGGAGACTATTTTAAAGGGTACTGAAGCCTTTAAATGTTAGGCATGTACTATTGTTTTTGGGTTTGTTTCAGAAATATTTTGACAGCACCTTGTGAAAGGGGTGTACTGCATTGCATCCATCCTAGCCTACCTTTGTACAGAAGTAGACTTTCATCTATTATCATGTGCTGACTAGATGCACAAAGGTCACAAAACGTCACTAAAATTTTGCAAATAGGCCAAATCTCATTCAGCTTGGAATTGGCTAGTTTTTGGATTGTATCCTTAATTGGTGCAAAAAAAAAAACCTTTGTGAAAGCAAACTGAGTTGAAATCGGTGAAATATTTATGTCTGTATTGTGTCAGGTTAGGTTTCTTTTCAAAATGTTTGTTGCCAATAGAATGTACATCTCAAATATGACACAGGTCACCCAGCAAAATTTAATGCCCTGGGTGTCATAATTTTGCATGGATTGGTGTATATGTTACTTGCAATCGTAGAATTTGCCCGTTGCCCAAAATTTTTACCCCAATGCGGCGTGTGTAGTGATAAACTTCCACACCCGGTTTGTGCAATTATTTTGGCCACTGAGCATTTTGAAATATCCACTACGTGTTGTGGCAGTAGTCAACATGCACATTTTTTGCTGGCACTTGGTTTTCAGTCATTTATGTGTTAAAAATGTATTTACAAAGCATCATGATTTAAAAATTAGTTTTGAAAAAGTTATGATTGAATGAAAGTTTTACGATTGAAACGTCCGCCAAAACGTGCCTTCTCACTCCGTGATGTCACAAGTCAGATACAACCTCTCGGCCGGCGCGTTTATTTACTTCAGCGATGATGCATATTTGGTTAAATATAAATTGTTTAAAGTAATGGCAAGAGAAAATAAAGAGTCAAGTATACCAAAATCATTGAAATGGTTTATTGTACAGCAGTGTACTAGTACATCTCCCAAAACACCTGATAAAATATTTGTTAATTACAAAAAACTAAACAAACAGGAAGAAGTGGTTTAACTCAGGTAGGCGAGACATTGAAGATGTTTTGCCAAAATCAGTTCTTTTTGTTTGTGAGGACCATTTTGATGTACGTAATTATATTTAAGGTGTTTATGTTTCCCCTATGTAGGTAGTTTGAACATATTTACATCTGACCTAACATTCATTATGGTACTATAATATTGTTTAATACATACCACAATGCGTTTAGTAATTCGTATGTAATGTAGACGTGAGCATAAAAAAATATGTTAACGTATTTCATTATAATAAAGACATATAAATATGTTTACAAAAGATTTAGCCACACAATGTAAATTTTACATTTTGTAAGTTTATACATTCAAAGTTAGGCCTAACAAACAGAATTTGGTATAGATATTTTTTTAATTAATTTAATATAACTTCTAACATTCGTTTCAAGAGTACAGATATCATATTTAGGCTATATTCACATTGTATGCCTAAATAATAACATGCCACGATGTTAAGCCATGCAAATTAAACATTAAATTAATTGGGTGGGGCTCAGAGTCCCTCTTGCAAAAAGTTTGGTTTATATAATGGGTTATTTTTTTTTTTCAAACATAGCAATTTCTAATAAACTTAAGTTAATTCACTTTTAAAACACTAAAATGCATGTTTTTAGAAATGTTTATCAAGATCTTACTTTCATATTTGCCCTTCCCTTTTTTTCTAAGTTACAAAAAAATTACGAGATTAGTTTCACAAAATTGACAGTAAATAGACCTACGTGCTGTGTTACTTTCATAACATTTTCCCTTAAATAAATGGAAATAAAACAGTTTTTGAGGAATAAAACAAATTCTTAAGCTTTTATTACAGATTTTCTAAGCTATATTTAATCTCATCCCAGGTATTGCTTCTTTTCTCTCAAACTACCATATCTATATTTTCAGCTTATGTGTACAGTTCTTACATTTTAAAAAGCAAGTGTAGACACAGCTATCGTGACCTCAGAGAATAAAAGGTATGTTAGGTACACAAAATATAAGCAATAATAAGATAAAAACAAGTTATTTTTCTAATAATTTTTTTGTGTCTTAACACTATATTTGAGGCCTAAAACGTGGTTTACAATCCGGAGATATTTGTAACCTTCTTTCTCAACATTACGTTTTATTTCTAAATAATGTAATTAATTGATCACAGACCTCAAGCATGGCACGCGACAACATAGTACATTCACTGCAGTCAACTTCATTATAATTTTGTTATTCTTTTGAATGTAATATCTATTTCATATTTATATTCCAACTTTGAATCTTAGCAATCGTAATGTAGGTGTACTGTCACTTTGAAGGTCATGACTGTGCAATATGAGACACGTTGTTACCTTTGTAATTTTACACCTCTTATTTCAGGTTCCACAAAACAATGAGAATTTAAGTAATCAAATTTTATCTCGGTATCTACTCGTGGCAGATTGTCTGACAGCGCTTTCACAAAGTTGCCTTCCGTTTTAGTGTGGCGTGTTTGCAACGCGCCCGGGGCCGGCCACCGGCGTATGACTAGTGATGTCAAACCATTGATAGAGTGTTCCGCATTCACATGACAGCAGCCACAAAAGTTACTGGTTTAATACTAAAATAACTTTGTTAAAACCTATTTTTATGCAACAAATGGCACATTTTAATTTTTATACGCATAAACAAATGGGTTTGTATAATTTTCTAACATATTTAATAAATTTGCATGTTGCCTATTGCACTTTGCTCAGGAGCAGTAATAATATACAGCATGTATCAAAAAAATTCTTCTGATTTCACAAGGCTATAACTTTTACATGCATGCTCATAAAACCTTCGGGTAGATTTTAAATTACATATAAGGATACAAAGTTTTAATTTCCCTTCTCACAAATGTTTAATGTGTCCTCCATCTATAAGCCCCTTACAGCCAATCCATTGTTCAGGAAGCTCATTGTTGAGAAATTCTGTGACATGCATGTGCCAGTGCGGTGGTGCTCCGTCCTGTTGAAAAATGAAATTATAGGAATGTTCTCGTATTTGTGGAAACAGCCAGATCTCCAACATATCCAGATATCACATTCCCATAATGGCATTTTCCACAAAAAAGAACAGACCATACACCCGCTCTCGGGAAACAGCGCAAAACACATTCAGCTTTGTAGTCTCTCTCTCATGCTCGACTATGGTATCTGGCAGCTGTGTTCCCCCTATTCGTACGTTGTGGCGATGCACTTTTCCACTTAAATGGAACGTGGCCTCATCACTGAACACCAAACGTGAACAAAAGTTGTCATTGTCCATCTCCATACCCGGAATGAATTCACAAAACTCAAGATGCCAAAGTTTATCACCATCATGAAGGACTTGTAGCACTTGAATTCTGTATGATTTGAAAACAATTGCAGCCACAAAACACGCCAGTCAGTCATATGGGTGATGGCCAGCTCTCGGCTGCCTTGACAAGTAGACTTATGTGGACTCCATGCAAAACTCTGCCGGATGCGCTCTATATCTTCTTCAGGCACATGGGGGGATCTGTGAACTTCTCCTTACATAAACAACTGGTCTCTTGAATCTCATGCCACTGTTGGATTCTCTGCACAGTAGGAGGTGCAGGGCCATACTGTTGATGAAAATAATGCTGCACAGTTATAACTGACTCACACTGTTGAAACGGAGAATGTAAAACACGTTTTGTTGCTGTGTTATCGCCATCACTGCACATAATCAACGAGCGCATGAGTAGCAACAGCTGTAGTGTCACCAGGACATCTACTAGCAACCAAGTGAACCGGCGACGTGCAACATGCGCCAGGGGAAATTTTACGTTTCGATGTGTATTTTACAATGTGCCGCGAGGCACTATCTACATTCATGTAAAAGTTATAGCCTTGTGAAATTGGAAGATTCTTTTAGTTATGCAATGTAGCTTTTCGCTTTGTGGGCACTAAAAATTACTAACAGTGTGTTGTGAATGTTCCAATTTTACCCACAAGTTGTGAATATGCTGGTTTTGCCCACAAAAAGTTGTGCTAGCTGTAGTTTCCTAAATGAAGTGTATTTTTTAACTAATGTAGGTGAACCCAACCTAACCTATCTTAATCTAACCTAACCATGAATAAACATGTAGAGTGTACAACCAGAATACTCACATCATGTTGTGGGTAATTTGTAGTGGCCACAAAGCAAAATGCATTATTGTTTGTGCTATTGAGCAAAGTGCAATTGCCACAATACGTAGTGATTATTTTCAAATGCTCAGTGGTCGAAATAATTACACAGAACACGGTGTGGAAGTTTATCATTATCATTACCCATGCCGTGTTTTGGGTAAAAATTTTGAGCATTGGACAAATTCGGTGATTGCGAGTAGCAAATATATCCATCTTGTAAAAAAAAAAAAGGATCAATAGATTTCATTAAAAAAATTTGGTAGATATAAAAAAGTTATCAGTGTCTTTGTTTCCAACCAAATTTCTACCACGGATACCTTTGAGTAATTAGAAAGTTACTGGTGATACAGGAATTGTCTTTTCTCAATAACAGTTCATACAGTCAGTGATGTAGTAAGGCACATGTTTTTTCCACTAGGAGAGTTACTTTTCAGTACTTTGTTATTATAATTGTAACATTTTATCATAACTCTTTTTCTATTATCCTAAATTTAATGCCCGCAGTACTGAAAACTCTTCCAGCACTGTTATGTTTTACTGTAAACTTTAAAATATTGTAATGAACAAACTGTTTGTTTAACAGGACAGCCATTGAGTAGAAATAATGTCAGTAATACAGTATAAGAATAGTAATAAATGTATTATAATAATACAGAAAATTTAACTCTCAGTTTTAGTAATACACATAACAAAATAGAAATAGAAAATGGTATGACTTTCTTCTCAATGGATATATTAGTTGAAGTATTTCTTCTGAACAAAATAGGGAAATATATAAAACTAGACAAAATATAAATGGAATTATTGGCACAGACTTTTTAAAAATGGTTCCTTTATAACAGTTCATCCACTCACACGAAAAAGTACATTCTAAAACTGAAATTACTTTTCAATAATTTATTATAGCATTCTTATTTTTTGCATCTCTTCGGAAATACCAAAACACAAAACTATATATAATAAGTGTTTCATTGTTAAAGTACCATGTTTTTCATTAAATGTAACTTACACATATATGTATGTGTATAACATTATAATATTACTAATTTTGTAGTCAATGTGAACTAAAAACATTAAGAGAAGTGCTGTGTTGGCATGGCTAGTAAGAAGTAGTTTTCATGTAAAGTGTTATCTAATTGATTTCTGGTAGGCTATTTGTAAAATAAATAACACAAAATTGTTAGTTTAAATTTCAGACAGCAAACGTACATAACAAAAGTACAGTAATGTTTTGTAGCTTACATATGCTTACAATAAAATAGTGCCAGTGCTCACATAGCTTACGAAATAGTACAATGTACGGTTGTAAATTAAAGCCAAACACAAAAAAAAACTGGTTTGCCGTGTATATGAAAATTATGGCACAGTTTTGATATTTTGCATATTTCCAAAATATGTTACTTGTTCTGGCTGCTAATAGATCTGGAACTTTTTGTTATAGTACCAACTAAAACATTTGCCGCAGTTTTTTTTTACAAAAAACATGAAAACATGTTGGGCGTGACTAAATAATTAAAAAGTAAACAGATTTATGGTAACTTGGTGCCTCTCAAACACCATGCCTACTCTTATAAGCAAATCTTGCAGACAAAATTTTATGATCTGCTTATTGTGGCGTCTGAGGAGAGAGTAGTTAATCGCCGGAGTTCACACAGTGACGCTAATTACACGGGAAATTCCTAAAAGACATCACTTCCTACTACATGATAGTATAATCAATCCTGTAATTTATACCTTTCTCCATGGCCAAAACTGCTGGATAAAACCAGGTAGAAATGGAAAGAGAAAAACGATGATATAATCAAAATTAACACTGCCAAAGATATCTGAGCTCAGTTCCCACATAACAAATAAAAGAAACAGAACTGTGAAAAGTAAACAAACCAAAAATAAGGTAAATAAAATTCAGAGGTGATATCTTGAATATTACATATCCAGCTATACCTCTTTAAAATAAATAAATAATTACGGTTCGAAAATAAATAAACATACAACCCAAAAAAAAAAATCAAAATGCAAACAAAAGCTTTAAATGCTGAAATCGTTACAGTAAAAACTGATCTGATAAAATTTGATCTCTCATAACTTGTGCATTGTCCCCAAGCAAATGTAATTCTGTGCATGAAATTGATTAGGTGGTACATCTAGACATGTTTTTGCAGTTTAATTGGTACAGCCAGAGGGTTGGTCTAGCTGGACTATACAAGGTGACTGAGTTGTACCTGATACAAGACAAGTCTGAGAACTATCGCAACACGTGGCAATTCTTGAGTCATCGCACTGATGATGTGGCCTATTTCCACAGTTACCTGCAGCAGTCCTATAATGTTTCTCAAATGGCAAAAGAGGCTGCCACAGCAGCATTCATCACGGTATATAAAACTTTGTTTAACTTACAAACTACATTGGTGTGCAAAAATTAAGGGATACAGGTTTTTACATGTAATATCGTGCAGCAGTGTTTCAAATAGGTACAAAGCATACCATAACAATGTTGAGATGTAAGAGTATGGGAATGGTGAACAACACTGACCAAGAAAGGAATCCAAAGGATGTAGATAACCTTTATTCAAAACAGTGTTCTGAACACAGCGGAATAGAGGACAATCCACCACCTGCTGACTGATACCTTTTAACGATGTTGGAGAAGTGATTGCGTGTTCTCCACTTTCTTTAGATGTATAAAAATCCAGAATCGCTAGTGAGACTAAATTGGCTCCCATTCGTATAAAGCACTTGATCCCATTGCAGAGCTCTCCAGTCCTTGTGTTTCCAGCACCACAGAAAGCACCGGCTCCAATGGTAAACACTGTACTGAACAGTCTCCTGGCCACTGTAAAACATGTCGGACATCTAGCCATTGCCATGGTTTCCACTAAACATTCATATAGCCATTCCTGTCATTCGAAATGCCATCCAAGCTCATGACATGATGCTGTGTGTGATTTTGAACTTCTCTGCCACACTAGCCGTACTTCAAACTTCTTCCCGCATCTCCTAATTGGTCTTTCTGCCTGCTCATTCCACTGTTATTTTACCACTTTGTCCTTAATTTTTGCATACTAATGTACTACTTATTGAGTGCACTTCAAATTTTTTATGTAAAATAAGTAACACAATATTCCCTGTAGAAAATTTGAATTATTCCTAGCAAAGGAACTGAACGGGCTATGATTTGTTTTATAATCTTTTTTTATACTTTTGATTTTGTTTATTTAATAAATAAGTTTATAAACTGGACTAATTAAGTGTCTTTAACTTTGCAGCAATCTCACATTTAATTTCCAGTGAAATTTCTGTAGTCTCTTCATTTACTGCAAATAAAATCAACAAATGTAGAATTTAAAAAAAAAGTATAATTTTTTTCCCCCTTTCTATTTTCTCCAGTTTTATGTGTGTGTGTGTGTGTGTGTGTGTGTGCGTGCGTGGG
>NQII01001408.1:410288-496448 GCA_002778355.1 Clitarchus hookeri
GTGTGTGTGTGTGTGTGTGTGTGAGAGAGAGAGTTCAATTTTTTTTAAAATCATTATATGCCTGTTTTACTCCCTTCTTGTTATGGTCTTATGTCTCATACTCATTGTATTTTTTTTAATTTTGTTGTTACACTAAACTGTATACCTAGTATATGGGAGAAGTTTGTGAATATGTGAACCTTTAAAGGATTGCAAAACGCTCATGTCATGCAAGAGTTAATTTTGTATGTATAATACTTAAGTGGTAAGTAGAGATAAAATCTACATGGAATGTTATATTAATGTGTAGTGTTTATTTATTTTGTACCTTTTTCAGGCTCGCAACATTCTTGGTTTGAACATTGGCAACAGATAGCAGTGAATTTTGTAGAATGTCAGTATTAAAGTTACCTCTGTGCAAAAGCACACTCTGTTGTACAAATTTCACAAGTTAATTACTGATTAAAGTTTTTCAGCACCTGTTGTTTTACTTATGTTCCCATTTTTATCAGTCCTGATCATTGCATTCCACTGGATAATGTGATACAGAGCAATAATTTTGCTTCCATCATTTTGTACAGTGTAAATATTTTAAAAAAATTTTATTTTTTTTGAGAATTTTGCTGTGAAGATAATAAATTATGTGCTCATTTTGAAATCTGTTTTCCTCCTAGGGCTATGTTATTTAGTAGAACATCTATATGTGGTTTTTCAAGGGATAAAATAAAATAAAAGATGCATGTGGAAAAACAATGCAAGTTGATCTGTCCCTAGAGCATGTACCTGTGACAGTGAAGTCAGATTACACTAGAAGCCCAGTATAACATGATCTAACTGTAGCTTTGAGTGACACAATACGGAAAATAAACAAGAACAATGAATGAAAATATTTTCAACTCTCAGGGCTATACCCCACTTTCCCTTTCCCCTTTTTTAAAAACCAAAACCTAGTTTGCAGGGAGGGTGGGTAGTGGGATTGGTTTCATGATGTTAACTGGAAAAGAGTTTTTAAAAAGTAGAGAAACTTCAAGATTTGTGTAGCGAGAGATATGCCATGAGGCTACCAATATATTCCAAGAAGACACAGACTGGTATTTGTCGTCAGACACAACACACAAATAGAGATATGGCCCTTTTTTTTTTTCTGCGTGTGCGACATTTTGCGGACTAGGCCAGCTTCCTTAAGCAGCGAGTTATGGTGCACTGCAACAGGGTAGGTTGCTGCAGCTGTGAGGGTGTTGTTGCGATGGAAAGTGTTGGGAATTGTGAATATACTGAGATTATATGATAGATCTGAAGGCTGCCTGGATTGTGTAACGATTTGATCAGCTTGTCCCCAGCATCCAAATTCCAACTTGTTACTTGAAGTTGATGGAACTCTTACCACTCTGGTACTGTATTATTCAAATTTCTTGTTGTAAGACACTGAATCGTATACAGGTGGCTTCTACTGCTGGGTGATATGACCAGCTATGGACTTGTTTGGTGTCTGCTTGTCTGCTCTGTGGCCACTCATTTTCTGCCTGAGATTGTTGGTGGTGAGGCCTATGTATTCTGCATTGCAGTGTTTGTATTATAGCTGGTAGTGCAAGTTTTTTGTAGCATAGTTCTAAGTGGACGATGCTTGCACTTTCACTTTACACCCTCTCTTGTGCTGGCTACAATTTTCTTTAGTGCAAGTTACTGACTGCCAAAGTGGAACAGAAACAGTAAATAAAGAAAACACTGCAATAAATGAAAATGGATGGTGGCTACATACACTGAACACCAACAATAGTTATATCAAATTTTCCAAAGGTAATTCTGCCTCAATTTGCACTCAAATGTCCGAGCACCATTTGTTTGTGTTGTAAATAGTACTAATGTGACATCATCATTTATTTTACATACTGCAACAGTTGGTAATCCTGACTTTGAACCAAGAAATTTTGTATTTTGCAAGCTGGTGGCTGGGTAATAATTTCATGGAGAAGTTCATGCTAAATATTTTGTTTTAATGTCCTTTGGGTTCTTCAGACATTAGTAAAAACAACATGGTCAATGCCAAGCCAGATTATGTGAACAGCAACCATGTTCATTTGTTATATAGGATGAGTATAAAAGAATACCCCAACTTTGAAGGTCTATAATATTAAAACCAAACAACCTACAACCTTGATTGACCAAACAAATGAACTGTGGAAGTGTGAAGTTTGTTTACCATACATTCATAAATGTTCAATGTGACCACCATGAGCGGCCCGAACGACATCTACGCGATAATCAAACTCATTCTACGATCTTGTCAGCATTTCCGGTGTTACGGTTTGAGGTGGTGAGGGGGTAGCGAGCTCGCATTCGACACGTCAATGTGAAGGGGATGGTCTGATGTTTCCTTTATGGTGCGCCACCCCATTGGCACCAAGCTGTTCACGGATACCTGAACGAGACGTTGCCGTAACGCTGGATTGGTAGAGGAGCAGCTGGTGACCAGGCTCTTAATCACAGGCCCCCAAGAAGCCCGGATCTTAACTCCGTGCGATTTTTTCTGTGGGGGTACATAAAGGATCAAGTGTTTCGTCCACCATTGCCGGCTAACATTGACGACCTCAAAACGAGAATTACAGATGCCATCCAAACCATAACACCGGACATGCTGACAAGAGTGTGGAACGAGTTTGATTATTGTGTAGATGTCGTTCGAGTTGCTCGTGGTGGTCACATTGAACATTTATGAAGATATGTTAAACAAACTTCACAGTTCCATGGTTCATTTGATTGGTCAGCCAAGGTTGTAGGTTGTTTGGTTTTGATATTATAGACCTTCAAAGTTGGGGTATTCTTTTATACTCATCCTGTATTATTTTAAGTGTCAAATGGGGAAGTGCACTCATGAATGGTGGCTGTAATGTTACACACTATTCTTGCATCAAATAGTGTGTCTAAAGTTAGTAGTTACCATACTTATTTACTTGCGTTAGGGTGTTATTCCACTAAGAGCTTTAACACATTCTGAAGGAATACATTATGTGTGACAAGTAATAATTGCATAGTGAGGTTAAGTGAATGTATGCACAAAGAATTCCCCCCTCCCCCGCAAATTTTTTACGGTGAATGTGTCAAAATAATATTTTTCTTCCTCGCCAACATGTCATTAAAAAAACCCATCCCCTATCATCCAGTTAAGAAGGCTGTAATAGTTCCTTATTTATACCCAATCATGTCAGAAAAATGTATTTTGGAAAACAAAATTGCAGTTGCACCAACAAAGTTTGGATTTAATTTTGGATGGTGGAAGAAAGGTGCTAGTAAATTCTGAAGATGACAAAATTTTTTTTTTCTATTGATGCACAAGGAAAATCACAGATAAATTATGAGCCAATATTTCAAACTTGTAGGTACTTTTGTTGTACTGAACCTCCTGTACCTGTTTAATATATGGGATTGTGGAATAAATTTGGCATGGTTTGTTTTTAAATAGATTGTATATAAGACAGGCGTGAAATCAATTTTAATCCTATTATTAGTGCTGAAAAAACGAAGTTGGCATTCGAAATGCCAGCTATAAAACTGCCAATATTTGATTGGTAATGTGATGCAATGGCAAGCCTTTGGCTTATTTCTTACCCTGATGCATAACAACAACTAGTTGCATTCAGTGGAAAAATTCTTGTACCTGAAGTTATCCCTGCAAGGGGGTAGTGGAGTGGAGAAGATAAGATAAGTTTGGGTGGCTCTTAACAGCAGGGTCTTGAAAGCAGGTGGGGGATGAAATGTGGAGGAAATGGAGAAGCACCAGAATACAAGGGTGGGAGAAACAAGAGATCCCTGAGAAAACACACCAATCAGTGACTTTGTCCAGCACAATTCTCACTTGCAAAATTCTCGAAGTGACCTTGCTGAGAATTAAACCTGGTTGGCTGGCAATGGTGGGAGGCGAGTGCTCTAGCTGCTACACCAACTGACACTCTTCTGCAGGAATGGAGAGCAAGATGTCTTCTAAAATTGTTGGTAACTCAAAGTTCGTCTTGAGTATTTTAAAACCAGATTCTTAAAACTGTGTACACTGTAGTAGTGAGTATTCCATTATAAAATGTGAATCTGTTCTACACCAGTGAAGTGAACAATGGGATTTTCTCTCAAATTTATCTTTGCAAGTAGCCAGTGGCCATAGGAATAACCATGAGAAAAGGATTTGCATAGTGACAAATGTTTTGCAAGGTCAGTGTATTGTACAGGAACCCAGATTGAGTCACCCAAGGTGCTTCTATCAACCGCAGTAGCGGAGGTGTTTGACAAGTTGGGTCAGCAAATTCTGTTTGAGCTGCCATAGATCCCAGTCCACAAGCTTCATTCATTCATTCATTCATTGTGGAGTGGAAAGATTTTGGTCTCTCTTTATATCGGGATCTTGAGAGCCGTTGAGGGTGAAGTGAGGTAAGAATGGAGAAGCGAGGGAAATGGGAGATCTCCAAGAAAAAAGAAAACCCGCTGACCACAGTGGTATAGTCTGGCACGGTTCCCACTTGTGGAAAACTGGAAGCGACACCGCCAGGAATTGAATCCGGTTCGGCTCGGTGGGAGGCAAGTAATATGACCACTACACTACCGCAATCCCAATACTGAGGAATGCCTACATAGATTGCATCTTTTGTTCTCATCATAGCTCACCATTAACTGCACTATATTGAACACCTCTTCCAGCTGCAAAATGGGTAACAAGCTGTAAATTAATGCCTCTTGTGGGTACAGCTAAGAAAAGAGTTGTGCTTTTTCAAATCACATTTTCTATCTGTCAGATACCAATCAAGGAGCAGGAGTGGCCTCACTTGTCCAACCTGGTAGATCCCAGTTTTCACAAACCCCAACAGATTGATATGCTGCTTAGTGTTGAAGTGTTACCCAAAATTCTTCTTGAATATTGATCAAATCCTTGGATTGCCAGGAGACCCTGTTGATGGGAAAGGTTAAGGCTGGCTCACATTCAGAAACATCACTCCAAACCTTTTTTGTATCCTCATTTGAACCTGTGGATAACTTAATTAACCCTTTAAGCACTATGATGTGAGCACAGAATGGCTGCGCATAGCACTGAATCATCTGCACCGGCCATCTATGTTGAACACTGTAGTGAGTTACAGTGAAGCGGCACTCGTGACACAATGTGGATAATTAGCTACAACATACTTATTTCCCATCCTTCTTTTGTATCCTGGCAGTAGGCCGGTACTGAGGAAGTTAGAAATAAGTGTTTGTTCTATATAATGTAATTTACATATACATTTGTAGATTATGGTTTATTATAGTTCTTCCTTTATGTATTCATTGCGTGATTATGCTTAAAAATGGTTTTTTTTGGTGTAGATTTCAAAGCAGGGCTCAATGCACAGTCCTGTGTCACAGATTTTGCACATTAAACTCGTATATTTCCACATTATCTTCTGTTTTGTGCACACGACACATCTGTGCATCTGTTTACGTCCCCTTTCAGGATTGAAACTTGTACTTGGAAAGTGATGTCGTGTTAACCGAAAGGGTGATTTATCTACCAAAGGTTTTGTGCCACCACACTTCCTTCGTTCTTCGCAGTAGTTTTCCAACATTTCCCTTATGAAGCGAAGGTGGAATTTAGCCATTGGAAGGTTGGTATTTGTTTTATATTTGTAAAGTGGGTGCGCATTGAAAACAGATAGGTCCAAAATATGGAGAAAAAAAAACAGCTTCTTGCATCATTGAATGGTTTTGCGAATAGATTCTATAGAACCCATTGACTCGTAGTTGAGAACACTACGGTTTCTGGACCTTCAGTCTGATTTTTGCTGTCAACCACCTCAGCTGTGCTACAGGTTGTCAGCATCCAGACCTCTCTCTTGTCACACCATTTGACTGCCAACAAAATGCCAGAGGTCCTGAATTGAACCTCTCTTTTCTTCAATTTGTCTTCCATCTTCGGCACCTCTCTCCTATTTTTCCGGACAGCGCCACACGCATTCGTAGCATTGTCGTGCAACCACATAAATAATGCAAGACTCGTGTACCAATTGTCTACATATAAGGTATGCCCTTTCTGCAGTTACTATTTTAGAAGCATCGCTACTATATACCCTGATTTACCCAGTCTGTATTCGTCGTCACTGGAGGCTCCGTATAGACAATGTAATCTAGGACGTAGCTCGTCTTACGGTCGCATAACACAAACAGTTTTATTCTGAATTGGCATTTCTTAGAAGAAATGTACTGTTTGAATAATTTCCCTTTGAATAGCAGTAGACTTTCGTTGATACATAATTTAGCAAACAGGGTCAAGACACACGGAAGATCTGACTTGTTTTATCAACAGCGGCTCGTATTTTGTAAAGTCGGTCACCACCATGCGGCAAGGTGGTGACAGCAAAGTGCAGAACACTGAGAATTGTTTGAAACCTGCTCCGGAAATGGGTCTTGTCAGCAGTGAATTGTTTTGACCGATACTCATGTAGTGCCAACTTATTTACGCTAGGCATAAAGCAAGGAAACAATACAATTCATCGCAGGTGATGTCTGTCCACTTAGTCATATGGGACAGAACTGGACATTGTTCAATTGAGTAGTTGAAATACCTATTGCTTTCATTAGGAATAAAGGCCACAAATGTCGCCTGAAAGAATATAGGGAAATATTGCAAGAGTGAACTTCCTGCATCTAGGCCACACACAGCTCCTGCATTTTCTTCTGTAAAACAATGCACAATAGGATTAAATTTTGTTTGTGACCAACAGGATGTGGTACGATGACGCTCCACTGTTGTAGACATGTCACATTCACCGTCACCATCATCAGAACTTGATGACGTTTCGGAAATGACATTCTTAGGCATTTCCATGTCATGTGTAATACTTGATGTTGATGGTTGCTGTCTTTTCTTCGGTGCGCACATCCTCATCTGACAGATCCTTACTGTTACTTTTAGTAAGTATTTCCAACAACTCCTACTTGGATGTACGTGCTCGTTTCGGCATCCTTGCAAACTACACTGATATGTATATTTATCACGCTAATCCACAAAACGTGTTGAATATTTACATGTACATACAAAGCAACACCACAGCCCACAAATACTTCACAACAAATTCGCACAGCACAGCGTCGTAGCAGGAAGTGAATGGATACATGCAACCATCCACGTAGGAACCGACACTAGCCTACATGATTCCCATTCTTCTTATCTGGCAGCGTAACGGCATGCTGGCCCATCATATAATGGGTCTCGCGCTCGGAGTCCGGTATTGTTCGCCCGTCATATGACGGGCAAGTAGTATGGACCTCAAATACTTGGCCTGTCATATAACGGGTTTTGTGAGAGATAGATATAATTGGCCTGTCATATATGATTGGTCTCATAGTTAGGGACTGATATCGTCGGCCCGTCATATGACTGGTCTCATGCTTACAGGGTTAAAAGGTTTTGGGAAGTAGAAAAAGTGCTGGCCCATCATACAATCTGAACAAAGAAATAGTTGAGCAGAAGCCTTTCAAGAATAAACGTCCCAATTCAGGAGACACTCAAACTGTGACGTGTGCCTGTACCAGCAAATGTGAATCTCTTAGTGATCAACCTTTTGACCTGAAACTACTGCCTGATCTTGTAATTGTCTTGTTCTGTTTCCAGCTTCATGTGATGCTACTTACAGCAGACATGTGACAGACGTATCATCAAATTATACTACATCCAGTACCTATAAAAAAAAAAATTGTGTAGAGATTTTCTTTAGATCAACTATTGCTTGAATATCACCTTAACATAGGGACATTTGATCTTTTGTTATCACCTTAGCAAGCAATGAAAGATCATGCACAAGTTGGCTCAAAAAATTATGCCAGATGTTTACATGGATGACATCCAGACTAGTGCAAACTCAACTGAGGAAGTCATAAGTTCATAGGCATCTATTTATTATGGGATTTTACTGTTCACAAATTAGAGTCTAATAATTCACTTGTAATGAGTAAGGTTTGTCCACCAGAAAATTCTTTTATTTCTCATTTATAGTTGTATGATGAAGTTTTTGCAACTACAAAAACTCTCCTAACAACTAACTCCTTGCTGGCACACTATAACCCAAATAATCAACTTATTTTAACATGTGATGCACCACAGTATGGGATTGGTGCTGTCCTGAGTCAACCGAACAACCATGAGGAAGAAGTTCCAGTTTGCTTTTATTCCCTTACCACGACGTCTACTGAGCGGAAGTATGCACAGATAGACAGAGAGGCGTTAAGTAATATTGCTGGCATTAAGAAGTTCCACAATTGTGTGTAAGGACGACAATTTGATATATGCACCTATCATTAATCGTTATTATGGCTGTTTACTACCCACAAGGTCACTCCAAACATAATTTCACCCAGAATGCTTTGTTGGAGTGTTATACTAAGTGGTTACGATTTTGTGTTAAGATACCAGCCAGGGTCCAGTATTGCCAATGCACATGGCCTCAGCCGTCTTCCATGATCCACCCTTGAGGCAGAGATGCCAGCACCCACTGAAGTACTTCTTGAAGCATTGGCTGCCCCCACCCTCTGACGGCACACCAGATTGCTGACATGACCAAGAAGGATCCTATACTATCTAGTTTTTCCTCATGGGTGTGGAGGGGATGGCCAAGTGATTCATTCAAGAATTCTAGCCATTTGTGAGGAAACAACATGAATTATAAATTCGCAGAGTGTGTTTGCTGTGGGGTACTCGGGTAGTAATTCCAGTAGGAGGCCGTAATCACGTTCTACACACACTAAATGCTTATCAGGGAATAGTGTGAACGAAGGCATGGCATGCAGCTGTGTTTGGTGGCCTGGCATTTTGATAAGGAAGTGGAAGAGATGATACAGCAGCGCGAGATCTGTCAATTTAAGCATAATTTACCACCAAAGGCTCCTAATGGACCATGCAGCCATGGTCACGTCTACATGTGGACTGTACTGGTCCTATTCAGGGACACATATTCCTGGTTGTCGTTGACTCGTACTCAAAATGGCTTGAGGTGCTGCCAGTGCCATCCACTGATGCTAGAAATGTCATTACAGCACTGCAAACCCTATTTGCTTCTCATGGCATTCCAGACGTGATTGTTCGTGACAATGGAACAGCATTTAGTTCTGCTGCTTTTGCCAACTTTGCAGACAATAATGGCACCAGGCTTATTAAGATAGCTCCATACCATCCTTCATCTAATGACTAGGCGGAGAGGATGGTGGCAGTGACCTTTCGCAGCACGTAATGCCTGCAGCTGCTACAGGAACCAGCCCAGCAGAGCTGCTTATTGGTTGTTGACTGAAAACATGCCTCAACAGATTAAACCCAGACCTTGCAGAGGAGATGAAGCAAAAGCAAGAGGACAACAGGGTTCCAGATGTACCTCGGAGGTTATCACCACAGGACCTAGTTTATGCAAAAAAAAAAAAAAAAAAGGGACGAGGACCAAAATGGGTGCCAGTCATTATGGTTGAGGTGTCTGGCCTTCTTTCATACAATATGAGAGTGTGGATGAAGTGGCATGTGGACCAGCTACTGCCAAGGCATGTATCCCCCCAGGAAGACAGTATAGACACACCAGCTACTACAGGAAATGATGTTGCAATAGCTCCAAATGCAGTTGAAGGAGCGGGTCAATCTATGCAGGACACTGGGGGGGGGGGGGAGATGAGAGGAGAACGGGAGCTACGACCACAGTTACCAGTCAAGGAGGCATAGTTTAGAGGATTTGCACCCACTGTGCCCACACTCAGAGGACAGACAAGCTCCTCTCAGTGTTTGTCAGATACAGGTGAATCGATTGAAGCTAAACCTCTAGCTCGTACCAGGCCTACCAGAGAATCTTCAAAGCCTAGTTGGACAAAGGATTTTGTTATGTAAGAGGGAGGGGTGTTTTATGTCCTAGGGTATTGTGTCTTGGTGGAGAATGTTGGAGGTTGGCAGCCATGACAGTTAGGTTATACACAGCGTTGTGTTGAGGGCTAAAGGACAGCAGTATGCAGACTCTGTTTGTGTTGACATCTGAGTGCAGTAGACAAAGTGGTAATTAGTTAAAATGTAACTGTATATAACAATGTTAAAATACATACACCATTTAAGATAATAATGTTTTAAAGAACCAGATTCTTAAATTTTTCAAAAATAAAAGTTTTATTTACACCAATATTTTTATTGACTGCTTACTGTGAACAATACTTTGCAGACTTCACAACTACCAACAGTTCATTCTGGACAGGGCCTATCTCTGGCAAACCAATATGCACAAAACTAATTTTGAGGTTATGAATTGTATTTTTTTTGGATCTACAAGTTATTCCCACATATATTGTATGCCTTCATGTATTGAGTGGAGTAGAGAGATTTGGACATTTATAACATTGGGTATAGAGAGCCTACGAGGGTGAAGAGAGGTGAGGGGAATGAGAGATCCCTGAGAAAACCTGCTAACCAACACCATCATCCAGCACAATTTCCACATGCCACAACCTGGGAAACGACAGTGCCAGGAATTGAACCCGGTTTACCTTGGCGGGAAGCAAGTAGTCTGACCACACTACACTACCACAGTCACATGCATGTATTGAATTTTTCTGTCATTCCCTTGGAAAGCGATAGATAAAATCCACTCTACAAGCTTTTAGATTCAGGCATGCCAATACAGCAATATGTTCATATCGAAGGCTTACAAGAATACTTTTGTACACACACAAACTTAATACTTCTGCAGACATATACACATAAGACTGCAGCATTTGACTCCTGTACAGCTGTATAAATACAATTCAGTCTCGTACGTAGAGATTTTTGTGCAGACTATATATTTTTATATTGTGTTGAGACAAGTATGTCATAAATTTTGAAACAGAACAGTCTACAGACAACAAAAAGAAACCAATGGCCAGTTCCACACAATAAAGTTTAGGTAATTTAATATCATTCCGATTGAATGTTAACCATAAACTTTGGCTATTTAGCACTACTTATCTTGCTTAGATGCTAAAATAAGATGGTGTACTACACAATATTTGAGGAAACTGGCATCAACTGTGATTTAAGGGTCTGTGCACATATTCTCTGTGGAATAAATATTATTAATTTAAAGAGTATGGCAATCATGATGGAAAAATACACTTCTAACAATGGAATTTGTAAGATATTGAAGATCCACGTGTATTTTTTTTGAAAGGCTGCTTGGAAATGCTAACACAATTTTACATTAATTTATTTGCACATTACAGTGATGGTGCACTTGATGCATGTGGCAGTGTAGTCCTTATTGCTCCTGTGCTTGTGAGCCTCAAACGCAAGAGTAGCTAATATTAGACGACCCACTAAGTTTAGGTTGATATAACACTCATATAAATTTTTAATAATAACCATTTGCAAAAAAAATTTCAAAATAATTTTGGAGGTTTATGTACAATTAATTTGTAAAAAGTTATTTTCAAACCCTACTAGGTCGTATGACACCTTCGTAATGGGAAGGGTTCACTAACATGAAATATAGTGTTTGATTGCAATACAGCTGACCAGGCAAAACCTCCTAAGATGTGTGGTAATATGAAATGTATTTTGAAAACAAGACTGTCATATTCATACACAGTCATTCATTCTTTTTCAATCTAAATAAAGCCAATGCACAGAAAGGAGGTTCTCATCAGCTTTATTTAATTCAACCATGGTTTGTGTAGTGTTACGCAACGCTGCACCAGAATTCTCTGTTGGTGAGTGAAACAACGCTTGTGCAGTATCCAAACAAGTTTGGCGAGATGAAGAAAATACTAAATTAATTGTTACAAAGCAGTTCAAGTGAAAATGATTAATTTGTTTGCTTAAGTAACATGGTGTTTATAAATTCTTTCCATTGTCCCCAAATATGATAAGTTCTGAATTCTCTGTGAACAATCAAAATGACTTATTATCTCTGTATGATACCTAAAAAATTAATTGGTACATTTGTATCGTAAAATGTATTATGTTTTGGCTACAAGTGTTAGTTTCATTGCACCGCTGCACACATTTCTAAGACATCCATAGAAAACAATAAGAAACTAGGCCTTTAAACTTTTGTGCCACATTGATATACTTTATCAACCCGAATGAAGGGTCCTAACTGTGAAAACACACCGTATTTGTTTACATTAGACCAGCGACACCTCTAAAGCTACTGCAGTTTGTGCTGCACAAAGTTATCCAAAATAATGTGCACTAATGAAGAGAAATACTGTGCAAATGAGTTGTGATGTTACACACAATTAGTACAGAGATATGAACCTTATATTGCTAAAGTGATGGGAAAGGTAATGAAAACTCAGCTAAGAGACTATTTAGAGAAAAATTTTATATCTTCAGCTCAATATGAATTTTGGTCAGGTTTGACTACGGTTGATGCAGTGGGCAGGCCTTGTTTCCTCTGTGGTTGGTGGTTATAAGAAGGGGCTCGCTCATAACACATGCAACTATATAAGTAGAATAAGAGCCAGTTAGTTTTAAACGTCTGAATTGAGAATGTTAAAGGAAGGCTGCAGAAATGTATTCAGTTACCAATAATAAATTCTTGTTGAATATTGTAAAAAGTCAGGATATAAGATTTACACTTAGTAAAAAGTGGGCAAATAATGATGATACAGTTAAGTTGCTTGGGACTTACTTACATTCCAAATTAACATGGGGAGAACATACCGGGCGAGTATAAAAGAATATACCCCAACTTTGAAGGTCTATAATATCAAAACCAAACAACCTACAACCTCGGTTGACCAATCAAATGAACCATGGAACTGTGAAGTTTGTCTACCATATCTTCATAAATGTTCAATGTGACCACCACGAGCAACTCGAATGACATCTGCACGATAATCAAACTCGTTCCACACTCCTGTCAGCATGTCCGGTGTTACGGTTTGGATGGTGTCCGTAAATCTCGTTTTGAGGTCGTCACTGTTAGCCAGCAATGGTGGACGAAACACTTGATCCTTTATGTACCCCCATAGATAAAAATTGCACGGGATAAGATCCGGGCTTCTTGGGTGCCAGTCATGAAGAGCCTGGTCACCAGTTGCTCCTTGACCAATCCAGCGTTGCGGCAACGTCTCATTCAGGTATCTGCGAACAGCTAGGTACTAATGGGGTGGTGCACCATCCTGCTGGAAAATGAAGTCCCCCGCCGCCTCTTCTAACTGAGGAAACAACCACTCTGTAAGTATGTCCAAATAAGGGATTCCAGTAACAGTAGGCTCGTGAAAAAAGAAAGGGCCGAAAACAGTGTCTTCGGATACAGCGCAAAACACGTTAACTTTGGGGGAAGCGCGCTCATGTTCAGTGTTTTCATGTGAAGGCTCCTGACCCCATATTCGCACGTTGTGTTGGTTCACCGTACCATTTGTATGGAACATCGCTTCATCGCTAAAAACCAGCTTAGACATGAAGGCATCGTCTACCTTGTTCTGGGCAAGAACGAACACGCAGAAATCAAGTTTCAGTTCTTTATCCCTTTCTGCAAGAGCCTGTACAAGCTGTAACCTGTATGGTTTGTACAGCAATCGCTTTTGCAACACTCCATACTGTCGATTGAGGAATTTGCATTTCCCGGCTAGCTTGTCGAGTTGATTTTCTCGGACAGCGAATGAACGCTTGTTGAATCTATTGCACATTCTCTTCGGACACACGGCCGCCCAGAACTTTTGCCTTTGCAAAGGCACCCTGTGTCACGGAACTGACGAAACCAACGTACGATACTCCACCTATCGGGAGGACGACGTCCATATTTGCGACGGAATCCACGTTGAACAGTCATAACCGATTCACATTTAGCAAACTGAATAACACAGAACGCCTTCTGTTGTTCAGTCGCCATTGCGACGCGGACTAACACACAACACACGCTTCCAGTGTCATCTCTCTGCACATAAAAACACCAGACCGTCCCCTTCACATTGACGTGTCGAATGCGAGCTCGCTTCCCCCTTACCACCTCAAACTGAGAGTTACGAACGCCATTCAAACTGTAACACCGGATACGCTGACAAGAGCATGGAACGAATTTGATTATCGTGTAGATGTCGTTCAGGCCACTTATGGTGGTCACAGTGAATATTTAGGAATATGGTAAACAAACTTCACGGTTCCACAGTTCATTTGATTGGTCAATCAAGGTTGTAGGTTTGTTTGGTTTTGATATTAGAGACCATTAAAATTTAAGGTATTCTTTTATACTCATCCTGTATAATTCAAGTCTGTTCTAAACTTTGTAAGGTAGTTTATTTGTTAAGATTACGAGAGAGTTTACCAAAACATTTAAAAACTTGTTACTTTGCTTTTCTTCAGAGTAGAAGAATACTATCCGTAGTACTTTGTATTGGGGTAATGGTGCCAAGATAAAAAATGTACAGAGTTCAGAAGAAAGCTATCAGAGTTTTAAATTACTCAACTAATATGCAACACTGGAAAACAAAAATACAATCTATTACCACGAGTACACTTGTAATTTAACCAGATTGGATGGAACCATCATGAAGGATTCGGTTGAACTGTAAACACGGGTGCTTTAACAACTGTATTTTAAAATGACTACACGTTTTTTCAACAAACACCTTTGTGCATATAATGCATAGAAATAAAAAAAATCAAAATGTTAAATCTTATTTTAAACTTAAATAGGTAAAAAATTTATATCTTCATCCTTTATTATTTTGCATTAGCGTGCCCGCTTATTTTATGTACATATAATAAATATTTAAATTTAAATTATTATAATAATTTTTTCTGAACAATGCAAGTATTTTCCAAATAATTTGTTCACAATTAAGAGTAGGTATACATCAAATGTAGCATCTGCAAACTGCTAAAATCAAAACTAATTTTAATTTTTCACTGTATCACGATTCAATTAATATGGAAATTTTAAAATCCTGATTACGTTAATCGGACCCTGGTATATACATTATAGCATAAGGAAAAAACATTTGCATTTAAATCAATATCTCATGTAGCAAAGTTCACCCAAAAGGCTATCATTAAAATGCCAGGTGTAATATATAACCTAACCTAGAAAGAAACCATTACATCTCAAGTGGTCTAGTAATAGGCATGATGACAATTTTTTAAAATACATTATTTAATGTTCTTACGCTTCCACTATTTACTAAAAATCTATAATTTTTCCAGGAAATTAAGGTTTAATAGCAATAATTAGCCATTAAAATAGTTATTTTAAATTTCGCGCTAAAACGCTTAAAGCGTCATGGCGCCGGCTTGTGACGTCACGCCTCGCGTAAACAAACCTCAACCAGTAACAAATACTCGACAATAGTCAGACAAATTAAGTTATTTTGTGTTTTAAAATGAATTCTAAAGTGTATAAGTGGTGTGCAGTGCCTAAATGTACTAACACATCGATAAAAACTCCCAACAAGGTTTTCGTTTACGTTCCAAACAACAAAACAATGAGAAATAAGTGGTTAAATCTTGCACGGCGGGACCCTGCAATTGTATCGCCTAATTCTTCAATTTATTTCTGTGAAGACCATTTTGATGTACGTTTTTCCTTTATACCTTTATCGATTATAATAGTGTGTACTTGATGTGGTTGGAGAAATTGTCATTTGTCTGAACAATAAGTACCTATGTACTTTTAAAAGTCGATCACTTTAGAGGTTAGGATTCAATTATTTATTTATTGTTCTCCTCCACCACTGGTTATTTTAACAGGTTCTTATTCTCGTTACAGTTGCCAAATGATATGGATAATTATATTCAGTATCTTGTGATGGGTTCAGTGTCACAAGTGCGCATGAAACCTGGGTGTGTTCCCACTAAATTTGAATGCCAACCAGATCGAAGAAAACGCACTTCAAATACTGTACAACGACCATATATTCTCAATAAACGAAGAAAGAGAATAGTTGAAGAAAGTGAGAAAGATTTAGAGGAAAGAAGTACAGTTACAACAAATATTCCTGAACCTGAAGAGATTCCATCTGGAAGTTCAGGTACTTATTTCTTTTTTCCCCTGTTTCTTTAATAATTTTACCAATTCTAATAATAACGGAAAATACTTTAAACAAAATTACCTTTGGATCCAGTATTGTACTTATATTCTCAAACCATTTTATTTTCAGATTTGTACACAGTCGCAGAAGATTTACCAGTGTTACATAAAACAGCAGATAAATCAATACAAGTACACATGTCACACAAATTCAGAAGTAAAGCTACTCAAACAGAGACTAAATTAGTAAACCAGATGACATCACCCTTGAAAATCTATCTCCAATCTGTGTCTACTTCTCCATTCAAAGTTAGCAGTTGTGTTATAACTAAACCATCACCATCAAGCATAAACAAAACTTCAAGGAAAATATTGACCGAGGAAGATCAATCTGATAGTGATATTTCTTATACACCATCTGTAACTTGCAGAGAATCATCACCGTCTACACAATCTTTACTAATGANTCTGATAGTGATATTTCTTATACACCATCTGTAACTTGCAGAGAATCATCACCGTCTACACAATCTTTACTAATGAAATCTACTTCAGACTGCAGTGAGTCCATTGAAGATGATAAAAAACAAGAGGCATCACACATTCTGAAATATACNTCTGATAGTGATATTTCTTATACACCATCTGTAACTTGCAGAGAATCATCACCGTCTACACAATCTTTACTAATGGAATCTACTTCAGACTGCAGTGAGTTCATTGAAGATGATGAAAAACAAGAGGCATCACACATTCTGAAATATACATTGCTCAAAATTAAGAAGAATCCACGTTCTTACATTGGTGTTCCTAAGAGCTGTTACTACCTAATAGATTTAATAGAAGAAAATTCAAGTGCTAGTCATGTACTGATGTGTTTAAAAAAAATTAGATTAAATAATCCATTTAGAGAGCTTGCTGATGATTTTTCTATGAGTTCAACTTATGCTAGCAAAATATTTATGAAAAACATTCCATTAATAGCTAGTCTATTGCGTCCTTTTATTGTTAAATTAGACAAAGATTCAATAAAAAATACATTACCCATGGCTTTTAGGCATAAATATCACCATGTAAGTTGCATTATTGACTGCTTAGAAATTGAGATACAAAAGCCTTCGAAAGCCTTGAATCAATCTCTCTCATGGTCAGAATACAAAAAGGCTAACACTATTAAATACCTTGTGTCCTGTACACCAAACGNCAATCTCTCTCATGGTCAGAATACAAAAAGGCTAACACTATTAAATACCTTGTGTCCTGTACACCAAACGGTTTAGTGAATTATATTTCACCGGGTTATGGAGGAAGAATAACAGATACATGTTTAGTTGAATCGTGTGATTTTATAAAAAGNTGAATTATATTTCACCGGGTTATGGAGGAAGAATAACAGATACATGTTTAGTTGAATCGTGTGATTTTATAAAAAGTTTACAACCAGGTATGTGTGTGATGGCTGATAGAGGATTTAAACATGTAGAACTATATCTACGTAAACAGGGTGTCACACTAGTACGACCTCCAAGTGTCAAAACTGGGGATAAACTGACAAAGAGTGAGGCAAGGCAAACCAAACAAATAGCCAGTTTGAGAATACATGTTGAGAGAATGATTCGTCGCTTACGAGAATTTAGTATGTTAAAGCCACATGCATGTCTAAATCATAATTTAGTGAAAGTACTTGATGATGTTATTACCATTGCCTGCGCCCTGATCAATTTGCAGGATTCATTAATTAAACACTAGAAGTAAAAATAAAATCAGAATTTCTATTTGAATAAAACCACATAGTTACCATAATAATACATGCATTTTATTTACCCACAAATTATAACGTACTTNATTTCTATTTGAATAAAACCACATAGTTACCATAATAATACATGCATTTTATTTACCCACAAATTATAACGTACTTTGGTACAATAATGGATACACATTATCTCTCCATAAAGAGACTAAAACTTTAAGCAGATCTGAAACATACTCGTTATCAAATGTAACGCTAATTATTTGCACATTTTTATTTGTGCTGTAGTTGCAATCAGCTACACAGAAGTAGCCTTTTTGGAGTCCTGTTAGGAACATTTGTAGCTGCATTTGTGTATAAAACTTCTGCGCTGGTTTCCCATTTACAATATAATTTTTAGAGGTTTTCTCACTCATGGGACACTTAATTTCTATGATACCGTCTTCACAGATCCCATCAGGTGATCCTGCTATCATAGGATAGTTTTTGCAAAGCATAAGGCCACATTTTGTTATTTTTTTCCTCAGTTTGGTACTTGCAGTTTTCATCACTTCACTTTCCAATATTCTACCGCGTTTCATGGCTGGTGTATCTGGGATTTTCCCTCCCATTATTGATGCGATCAGAGTTCCATCAGTAGTTTTGCATCGAGTAAATTCAAATGCTCGTGAGGCTGTCACTCTGCCATATCGTAGCTCATGCCAAAGGCAGCTTTGATGTTGGTTCCTGGTCTCTTGTTCAACTTTCTTGACATCTGNCTGCCATATCGTAGCTCATGCCAAAGGCAGCTTTGATGTTGGTTCCTGGTCTCTTGTTCAACTTTCTTGACATCTGCATCAGTCAATACAACTTTTTGCAAAAATGTATCGCAAGACTTTTCTTTATATTTTAGCACCAATACATGCATTGATAAAATGTCTGTTTGATGACAAACATAATCTGTTTGATATTTTATCAACTCGCAGTCATCAAGTTTCCTTTTCTTACCTTCTTCTAGGAACTTTACAAATACTGCATTANTGATATTTTATCAACTCGCAGTCATCAAGTTTCCTTTTCTTACCTTCTTCTAGGAACTTTACAAATACTGCATTATTGGATGGCAAGCTAGGCTTAGCATTAGATAATTCTCTTGAAGAAATATATTTCAGGGTCGTCCCAACCCTGGACAGTTTTGACTTCATCCAGTAACACTCTACAGATGTACAGGATGGCTCCTCACTTCTGCGATGGACCCACATGAGAAATGCTATGGCATGTTTGCAGCCTCCTTGTGAAGCAACACAGTCATGGCATTCTACTGATTTGACTACTTCATCCTCTTCGTCAACTATTAATGTCACTTCATATAATTTTGCGTGGACCTTATGTTCTGGGCAGATTTTTCCTTTCACCGNTCTTCGTCAACTATTAATGTCACTTCATATAATTTTGCGTGGACCTTATGTTCTGGGCAGATTTTTCCTTTCACCGTGCACAGATTTCCATCGCGTTTAAGCTGGACGTAGCTTAGAGCGTCATCGCCATACGATGGNTTTTTCCTTTCACCGTGCACAGATTTCCATCGCGTTTAAGCTGGACGTAGCTTAGAGCGTCATCGCCATACGATGGCCTAGAAGACCTAAAATAAAGAAAGCAACATGTAATTAGGTTCATGATATAGTTTAAAAACAACATTTCGCTAACATAACCTCTAACCTATCATAAAGTGCATATTAAAAAGCAATTTTACGTGTTTTAGACTTTTAAATTATTGTTATTTAAGATTGTTAATGTAGGTACTTACATGGAAGTTTTCACATTTCGAAATTCTGCTGAGCNTTATTGTTATTTAAGATTGTTAATGTAGGTACTTACATGGAAGTTTTCACATTTCGAAATTCTGCTGAGCAAAAGACTTTGTTTGATGCAAGAAATTCTCCCAGCATCAACAAATCTACTCTCGGCAAATTAGAGCTGTTTGCCTTGATAAATCCTTGATGCATCGTTAACGTTCCTTGGTTTGGGATATGGATACTCAAAACTGGACAGTTTGATTGTTGAAACAACAGAGTTATTGATTAACACAGGAAAAGTTCGAATGAAATCTATGAAACTCAATGATGTTTACAATAGGCAAATGAGGCGTGACGTAATACGCTGTGATTGGTGTTTCACAAAACATGGCGGATTGTCGTATTTCGTATTTTTATTTTAATAATATAATATTAATCTCACAATTAATGTGAAATTACGTATATTTTTTACGATCTTTGTTATCTATTCTAATAATTAAAAGCATTATTTTTGTATTTCTTTGTTACTGTCATCATGCCTATTCTCTTAGGATTGCTGTGCTTGAATGACAAAGATAAAATTGCCAATTTAACTTCAAACTTACTCTCTTGAAACAATAGCATTTATTTATAAACCCTAAAATGTACTTATGCGTAAATAAAAGGATATAAACTAAATAAAAAAATTTAGGCTTATGTCGCAGTAGTTTTACTGAAAACTAAAGTAATTTAAGTCTACCAATACGTAGTCCTAAGTTAAAAGATGGGTAATTTTAAGGTCATTTTGTGGAAAATTAGCATTTTCTGACTTAATTTATTCTTTTCACCTGTCAGCACTGTTTAATCTGTGAGCATTATTTCTCAAGAGAAAAGAACCTACTTCATTTGGTTTAACCTGCAACAAACAGGTTGGTTATTCTTGCCACAATTTAGGCCTGTTTGTCAAAACAGAGTCAAGTACAAGTTTAGCCTAAGGTCAAGTCAAGTCTCATGGGAACAGTGATAGAGCACAATGTGGTTTTAAACCAAATTTAATAGAGTTGGTTTTTATAATACACAATCTTGCAAATAATGACCACAGACGGAACCAACTGAATGCTAACAAAGAATCTAAGAACTGTGAATTACTGTGATTATGAGGAATACAGGCTGCTATGAAGGAAACACCAGAGAAGAATGAAAGCCGTACATTTGTCTTTTGTAAGGCTTACCACATTCAAAAAAACCCTGGCCGGGCTCCTTGTAATTTGGTCTGTGAATTGCATTAAAAAAATCAACATTGTACCAGATGTTAAGACATAATGTTTACATGTTTTGTTACTTTAGGTTCTATAATGCCCAACTGACGGGAAGATTTCAATACACTTTAAAGTTAGCTTAAATGCAGATTTGGGAGAGTGCAGTGTGTGGTGCATCCATTCATGTACCTTTTCAAATTTCTCCGTATGAAATGTTGTATATCTATGTAGTATGGAGAAGTTTAAGTGTGTCAGGAGTTAAGAATTGTCACATTTGAGCATGAATGTGTCATTTTTGATTTACAACCTATGTTTGGCCTTTTCTTTATGAGTACTTCGAAGATCACTATATTATTTTCTGTCACAGCAATCCTTTAGGACAGGTTCTGGTGGTAATTATAAAGAATAGCTGCTTTTTTGAAGGAGACATAGTAGACCCACAAAAGTTATATAAATGGCTTTTGCACACCTTACCTGTTTCATATTTAGGAGAGCGTAATGATAAAATAAGCAGAACGTCAAAAATAAAATAGATAATATACGACGAGTTCTGCCGCCATGTTGTATAGTCCTGTAATGCTGTAGTAACGTAAATAAATGTGAATCGGCAGTCACCTTATTGGTTGTGGAACTGTAGACGTTACCATAGGTTAGTTGCAGTTTAGATGCAATACAGTGCGGTTTGTGGCGAGTGGAGTGTTGTCGCGCGCGTGAGTTGTGATGTCCAAATCCGACAGTACGAAGACTTGTGATTTAAGAATGGAGGGTGCAAGTACAAGTGCTTCTGTGCGTGACAGTCGTCTATGTGGTGGGTATTACCTGGACGTTTGCCAGTTTGTTGAATTAACATTGTATTGGCCTACCTAGGCGAGTAAATTCACGTACTTCCGGAATGTTTTACTGTTACTTTAAAACCCTTAAGACCTAGGATAGAATCCTAGGTTAGATTAAAACCCTACAATTCTAGGTTAGATTAAAACACTAAAATCCTAGGTTGGATTATAACACTAAAATTCTAGGTTAGATTAAAAATATAAAATAGTGATTCACGCATCGTGGTGTTAGGTTAGATGGGCATTAAGAAATTGGGTGGACAAATGTTAATTTAAGGTGTTTTCTTATTTTCTGTGGATGCATTTTTAGTGATTTTACCCCACAATTTCCCTGATCTTCATAGTATGTTAATGCCCCTAGTAAACTTGTGTTCTGTATAATGAGTCAAAATATACCACTTTTCGGAAAAGCTGCTATTCTTTAAATTTACCTTATAAAGAAGTTGTTGCCTTTATTTGTAAATTGACAAAATGCTTGTTTACACTGTACCAATGCAACACAACCACTTGGGTTGAATGTGACATTTTCTCTGCATAAGGTCGACGTTCATTCTGCATGATTAGTACTACCAGTTCATACCATTTTTTGACTTTTTTTTTATAATTACTTCAAGCTAAACGAGGCATGAAACTAGGACTGTAATGACTTTGCATTATACACAACATGAACAGATTACACATTTGTGTGTGTGTATGTCATTTTGGGTGCTATATTAATTGATATATTATGTAACTCATAAGGTTTATAAACTAAAAAATTCATCATGCAGAGTCGTTGATTTCCAGAACACTTAAAATTTAGAGGTACTTGATATCAAAAATTAACTTCAAATTTGACAATACTAGGCATTAATAAACTTTCCTTTACAGTACGTACGGGGCCGGTGTGATGTAGTGGTTAGACAACTCGTCTCCCACCTAGGCAAACCAGGTTCGATTCCCGGCAGGGTCCGCTGGTTTTCTCGGGAATCTCGTTTTCCCTGTCCTTGCATTCTGGTGCTGCTCCATACTCACCTCACTTCACCCTCATCGGCTCTCAAGATGTCAATTTTAATAGCTGCCCAAATCACTCCACTCTACTTTAAAATGAACATGATAGGTCATAATGAAACACGTAAATTAAGATGTAGCCAGATTACGAACGATCTTATTTGTAAGGTGAAGTAGTCGTAAACTTGGCCTTCGCATGAACAATCACAGATTTGATCGACATGCTTGGCACAAGTGATCACAATCTCCTACAAATTAAAAAAGTTGTATTTAAAATTTTTTTGCAAAACAATGGTCAAGCACAAGCAGACAGGACCACATGACTACTTTATAACTTTTCAGGGCACTTAAACACAAAAACATAATATAAAGTAAATATTAGCTGATAAAATTTTATTTTTTAAAAATCTTTGTCCAACAGGAACAGGGATTTCGGTAAAGCTAAAATCTTCAACAAACCAAACACAAACTGAGAGGATCACCAAACATGGTGTATGTCAGTTAAATCTCACTAATTTTGTCTTGCAGCACCAATTATTACTCTTAGTAGTGCCCTTCCTGAATATAGCCTTTCAGTCTGCTAGGAAGTGGAAGTTTTTGAATGTTATCCACTCGTACATATTGACGAATCACAAACCTACATAAATATTGCAATGACCTAACTTGAGTGAAACGTGATACAGGCTTGGCCAGGCGTACTGGGAACGATGGATAGCCCGGAGCTCGAGGTCGTGAGTAGCAGAACACTGCTGACTCTGAATATGTCATGGAGTGGTTGATGAGGTCCACAATGCTTGCAAAGCCTTCTTGTCCGGGGAAGGAATAAAAACTGAATAAACCATGACTGTACTCTATACGAGCATGAAACGTCTTCCCAGAACTACGAAAGCTCACACTAAGTAGGTAGCGGTCAGCAGATGAATCTCGAACCAGAAATGCACCATCTGGAAGATCTAGAAGTTTCTCCTCTGCTTCCTCTCGTGTGATAGGGCCCCAGTACCACCCATATTTAGCCAACTTGAAAAGTTCACACGTTAAACTACCACCTGTAGGATTTGATAAAAGCAAAGTTTCATCACAGGAATGGTCATCACAAAAACTATTGGTTTGAGATACTTCTATACATGAATCACTTTCTATGTGTCCACAGTAACAAACTTCAGATTTTGCAATGTTGTTAGAACTGTGCATACTGCCTTTCTCTAACTGCCGAGGAGCTACACATGGTTTCACATCTTCTGACATACAATTAACACGATCAGTAACGTTCAGAACACCACTAACAAGTAACTGTTCTTCCATAGTTGCTCTGGATCTAGGTAGTGGTATGTCTCTGTGAACAGCAGTATGGAGTTTGTTGCACTGTCTTGGAATGTTCAAGTTTCTTACAAATCTAACAGGTGGTTGCAAATTGGTTTTACACGAACTTGTTTGCACAAAATCATCTCCAGTTATATCGTCACACATGTTTATTGGATGCGTCTTCGCAGACGAATCAAGAATTTTCGCAGTTTGTTTTGACTTGCACTTCATAGGTCTTGTAACAAGGCCTGCTTTCAACTGGAGCCTTTCTTTTAGCTTTTTGAAAACTCCAGTTTTGTGAGTATCAGAACGTGCATTGCCGTTACATCGACAATTTTCCAAAACGTTCGTATGCGATTCACTGTGTTTTTCCTCCAAACTAACAGCTTCATTCTCAGAACTTACTTCGTCCAGATTTTCACAGCAACACATATGAGATCTCGGACCACTATGCCTTGTACTTCTCCTTACAAGGGAATCTTTAAAATAACTGAAACTCATCTTGCGACTTCGTTTGGCTTCTTCAACATTCCTCAGGTTCACTGCCATATCTTTCATTCGGAAAGAAGATATTACAGTTGTATGTTATTCATCTCTAACGTTTAATATTTCTCAAACGGTCGTACTGCATCATTTATTACACAATTGCAGATAACTGGAAAACTCTATAAAAGATCATTCTGACAAAATTTGCTAACAAGTCATTATAAAGTAAAAACAATATCCCATTATATTTACCAACCACGGTAGCCAACATAGAAAGAGGAGATTTCGCTACGGCCGTAGTAAAATTCCTCTTCACAAATATTTATTTTTACTTTACTTTAATTCCGGGCAAAATTCACCTGGCCTAAACCGAAGCCGGTACAGCCAGAAATGCAATAAATGTCGAAAAAATTGAACAAACATACGGTGTATCCAAATATTAAAAGTCCAGCAAACTCGTTAAATGGTCAAACGGCACGGCCACAAAATTGCTGCGCAATACCCACGTAAAGGTCCAAGAAACGGAACCGTCATGGACGTTGACTACAGAACTACTACATAAATATTAAAGACAGAAAAAAACTTACCATTAAGGTAACATTTGATAAAATCAGAAGAGCAAATATATCAGACATTGATCGCATAATAAAGAAGAATTCTGAACATTCTATTGTATTCTGCACGGTGGTGGTGGTATCAATAAACAGTTGTTAAGAGCAGGTGCTGAATTACATGGCCGTCGCACAAAAATATACATGTTTATCAAATTAGAATTTTTTTAAACACACAGTATTTAACAATTAAAATTAAAAAAAACTCCCTTTCCTCCGATAAGTTTCAAACTACCAACGGCTAGTTAATTTTTGGGAGGGGTGTGATGGCAGTAGCATTTTCGAAAGTAGCTGGATTATCTGTGCTTATCACTTTTCGCCACCTTGGCGCCTGATTGTATAAATATCGCTATATGTAGCAAAATTCTGCTACGGTTGGAACCACTTAAATTTCAACATAGATATTACATGGAGCCTTTATTCATAATCGTTTTTAGTCCGGACTAAGGAAAGATAATTCTCCGAACAACATTTATTGTATTCAGCAAGCCTTATAATTGCTAGTCCGGGGATCATCTTGCTTTACTACGAACTAACTGTTAGTCCGGATTTAGTGGGACTAACGACATATTAAAGTCAAAAATAAAGATGGCGTACTTAGAGAAAATAAGTTTGCTAATATTACATGTAAATGAAAGCAAGATAAAATTTACGAAACGCGAAAAATTTGGTTAAGGTCGATTCAGTTAATTAGTTGCAGCAAATTTTATCATAAATAATATTTCAAAGGAGAAATAATCTTAATACACCAGCAATACCGTTCGAATTCCTGTGTCCAACAAATGCCTTCTCTGAAAACAGATTGTTACCAGATGAGAAATGAATACTTTCGAAGAGAATTTTAACACAAATCCTCTTTTGACAACATATACTGTAAAGTATTTCCTTAATATCAGCCTATTAGTAGCACAGTGGAAAAACTGTGGGTCTATGTGCCTAAGCATGTAAGATCGAAAATTGTCTGAATAAATTATTTAAATTATATTATTATGAATTTGTTTAGTTTATTTAGGGCTAAAATACAAATTTTTCATCATTATAAAAGCAGTATATGCAGAAATAAAATGAAACCAGCTCATAATATCAGTGAGAGTCAGATGTATAAAAATATTATTTTTTTCCTAATATAATGGCAGAAATATTTTTGAAAATAATTTATTCCGTTAATATTTACCTTCCGTCGAAAGAAAAAACCATAGTAAAAATTTTTTTACGAATAAGTGAGATTTGAACATATAGTTCACATTTAAAAAGCAAAAATCTTAATATCTGGTCTACACAGCCATACATTATTTTGTCTTAACAATTTAGAATATTACCAACCATAAAATCTTAGATGAAATATTGAATAACTTGCAATTTATAAGAAAATTTGGTTATTGGGAAAAGGGGCAATCTCTGTTTGAATTGATTGAAGCTATTTTTAATATGTATGTGGTCTCAAATATGACTTTATTTCGTAGAAAATCTATTATTTTTTTGACACGAGAATCTGCAATGTAAATGTGCAGTACATCTGGCAACAGTTTACTTCAATGATCTCTCCACTAAAATTAGTCCCACAATAGTCGGGGTTTATGAATACCATATAATTTGTCCAGACTAACCTCAAACCAACTCTGAGGAAGGTGATGTCTGGATAATCGTTAGACTAAAGATCTAACTATGAATAAGACCCATAGTGAACATAAGGAAACGCTAGACCAACGAGCATCTACTCCTAAGGCACTAGACAATACACTGAATTAGACAGAAATGGTTTTTGTCTATGCATTTGGTTGAAAATAAATTATGCTTGGAGCAGTACCATCACGAGTATTCAACAGTCTGAATAATTACATGTACTAGACAGTATGAGAACACAAACTAAAGATGCGGTAAACTGATTTTATTTTAATACATTTTTGGAGGTACCTTTACTTTTGAAGAAAATGCTGATTCATACTTTAATAAATTTCTAGAGAGACCTGAAATGAAAACGTAATCAGTATACTGTATTTCAATTAAATGACAGTCTAGCATCATACATTGCTGTATTTTCTATTTGTTCTTGAGTATGTTGTACATTTTGTTTATATTTATTCTTTATAATTTGTTTAAATTGTAAACATGTTTGTATTAATGTATTTATTTATGTAATTCTGAGTGGTGTGCCAAAAGAGAGAGATGATGCAGAGCAGTTTCAAGGGTTGGCTGTGATGTTGTTCATTTGGAGACGTTCCCTTGCCCCCAAAAGAGTATGAACTGCAGTCGGGCCAGTCACCCACATGGCCTCATGAAATGTCCGCTGGTTGGAGAGTCATCAGAAGCTGGTAGAAATATAATGATATCTCCAAGTATCCATATTAGGTTTATCTAAAGAGAGTGTTGATTTGGCTCACTCTAAACACCACTAAACCTTTTGTGAGTGTGTTATGGCAAATTGTAAACCCAAAGGCACTGTGGAGAATTTTAGACCATGAAAGCGGAAAGTGAAATTAAGATATGAGATGGCGCAGCTCCCAAAACAGCCATGAAGAAGTTGTCACATAAATAACACTCAAAAAAGTCAGTTTGATCATGGGTGTATCGTGATATGTGAGACTTAATTAAGTCCTGCCGTACAGGCAGATAGGCTGCCTACATTCACAAACCAACAATTTTTTAATTACATTCTGGGATTTAAATTTCCCAAGGTGCAAGTCTAGAAGTAATTGGGGCAGCACTTTTCCCGGGAGATGCAAACGAAATAGGTTCCAAATCTTCAATTTATTATTGACTCTAAACATAGAATGACCACCTCTCACACAACTGAACCTCAGACTGAAATCATAGTGGTGACGCGAGCAAGGCTTGTGCGAGTCGGATTTAGAACTTTCAAAAAGGACAAGAAAACATTTGTTAGCAAAATATACATACATACAATATAAAACATGGTGTTCACTACTACTAATATGTGTCCAGTCTGTCGCAAAAAAGTCAGTAATTTGCAAATGGGACCCGCTTGTGAGAATAAATATGTAAGACGGTTCCTTGCAAAGTGTTTCAATATAATGAAAGACAAATAAAAGGAATTTTCTCGGAAAACGAGGCTGTTGTTTATATCATTGCCATAACTGAAACGTGGCTGCATAAAAATCTTTATGTTTACTTCAATATTTCTGGTTTGAAGCACACTATCTGATACGAAATGGCAGAGGAGGAGGTGTATACAAATACGTCCATAAATCATGGAAATCGGTAACTCTAAATACTGTTGAAAATGTAGACCACAACATAATCCAGGTAAAAGTATCCAAGTATCGAATAAACCATTGATATCATTGCATTTTATAACCCCTCAGAAAATAGTTCTAGTAAGTTCCTTTTTGACTTAGAAAGAAGATAATGACTAATGAACTAAATGTAACATCTGTACTAGTTGGGAATGCAAACAAAATTACACTGAACTAAACAAAAAATAAGGAATTGTATATCAATCTGTGACGAAGTTTTACCTATAATCAATGTAATATTTCCCTGCCAAAAAGAATTGGGAATAACTCTTCAACACTAATTGAACACATAGGCTTATTCGCTGATAACATGCAGTTGAAATACAAGATCAATAATAATATTAATGACTTTAGTTATCATAATCTCCTTGTAAATATTTTTTTTCAAATAATTATAATAACAAGAATAAAATACTCAACAGACTGATTCAAAACACTTAAAAAATTGAACCAATATATAACTCATAAAATTACTTGCCCTTCTATGGAAATTATTGAAAATTATGACACATTTCAGGTTGGTCGCAAGGTCCGGAAGATTAAGTTAATGTCTGGAGGACCCCGACTAACCCGTTCAGAGAATCTGCTCGTATTAGCATGACACTCTTAACATGGGCCGCCATCGAAAAGCTCGGACTAAAGGACCTTGTACCCTTGTACTCTATGTCTTAACGAGGTCACACATGATGACTGACATCATCGTCAGCTAGGTAGACGACGAAAAATATATGCACTCCCAAACAGGGGTAGGCCTATTTTGGTTTTCAGCATGCCATTCCAATGCACAGAAATAAAACGCTTCAATTATATAAAAACACAAATTGACTTACATGGCATATGAAACAAGGTAGGTAGTTGACAGATATAATAGGACATCGCCCTTAAGCGTCCTGTAAAGCGGGAATAAAGTATGCATACATATCGGTTTCAAAAATACCAGTTGTATTGAAGACCATCCACATGAGATGGTAGATAACAAAAAAGGTATATGGGTGTGCAGCACAAGGCCCAAAACTGGCTTAAGCAGACCGGAGAAAAACATCGACGGATGCTGAACAACGATTAAAACAGAAAATTATGCCAGAAGGGCCGTGAGTCTGCTCCGAAAGGGAGGCGAACTCGGGAGTCCACAAAAAATTAAAAAGGTTCCAGTAAATTACAGTCTATTGATGTGAAGTGATTGGGGTGCAAAAGTTTCTTCAACACCAAGTTGTGTGACTCGAACTGCCCTGATGTCCACTCTTGCCAGACTGAAGAGGGATTGGTAAGGAGGAGGTAATGGTAGTTGTCCACTGCCTGACAATACAGAATTTTCCTCTATAATAAATTTTATGGATGAGATATAATATATAACCCTGGACAGGCGAGAACAATCGCAAACGCGGAACTCCAAGAGGAATGTCGACGAGCTTTTCAAAGAAACACTTTGTCTGTATTTAATGATGCAATCCCTTATTTGATTATAAGAATCACATGCTTATTATTATCAGACACATGGACAAGTCGTGCCGGTTTTGTAGCACTTTGAAATGGAATGATGAGACCGCAGGGATGTGCTGTTCCAACGGGAAAGTTTCCCTTCCTTTATTTGGTGAGCTAGAAGAGCCTCTGAAAACACTCTTTTTGTATGAGGTTGATAAATCACGGCACTTTTAAATAGAATTAGAAAGTACAACACATGTTTCCAAATTAAATCTTTTGGAGTTGACAGAGAGATAATAATGCCCGGATTTTAGCCAATGTTTACTGTTCAAGGTCAAGTTTATCATAGAATTGGTGCGCTTTTTCTAGCTGTCAATGAACAGCATACATTCTTGCAGGAATATTTCATTTGTAACGATGAAATTGAAACAAACCGCTGCTGCCAATTTATTCAAGGAGTTGAAAGAGACACGGTGTTGGAAATTCATATTATGTTGCATAAACACATCTTGATAAGCACATTTAAAACCGATATAGAGAACCTGCCTCAAGGGGATTTTAAGGTAGTCATTTAGGTTGGTCGGACTCTGCGTGCATTGCATTAGAGGCGCTACAATGCACCTTTAATTAATGAAATCGCTGCAGTTTTGAGCGTTAACCAGTTCTCATCACGAGAAATTCTCCTGCGAGCACATGACAATTCGTTGTTACGGGGAGCCGACACTCATAAGTTTTATGACGCCCTGCAATACCTGCTGATTTATAGCAAGGGACAAGAGGGATATCATTTTGAAATTTCACTCATTAGTCCTATAACAAACAGCGAAAGAATTATTGCAACCTCTTCGTGCGATGCAGACATCTTTTTCATAAATTTCTGGTCGACATGTATATCAAAGTAGAAAGCGAACACCTCCTCTACATCATCTCTTTAAATAAAAAAAGCTGTGAGATGAGAATTACATACATCTGAAAGATGCTATTAATAGTGATGCTAATGTAAACTCCAGTGATTTAGCTAAAATGGTAATTCTTCCGTCTTCATCCGTCAACAGCCCCCGCTACCTGCACGAATGCACCCAGGATGCATTCGCCTATGTACGGAGTTACGGTAGACCCGATCTTTGTGACATTTTCACTTGCAATCCCTTATGGAAGGAAATTACGGAGGAACTGATACCCGGACAAAAAGCTACTGACATACATGATTTAGTTGCTAGAGTCTTTAGTTTAAAAGTACAAAATATAATGAATGTTATTATTACCAAAGGCAAAATATTCGGAGACGTACAGTGCTACGTGTATTCCATTGAGTGGCAAAAACGAGGTTTGCCACATGTACACATCCTAATATGGCTCAACGATTAGCGGCGCCCCAACCAAATAGACGACTTAATAAGCACTGATATTCCAGATCCAGCACAAGATAAAGATTTGTACGACACTATAGTCCGAAACGTGATTTACGGTCCATGTAGTGTCCATAATCCAGCATCGCCTTGCATGAAAGGCTGTGAATGTACAAACAAAATCCACGGACACTACTAAAAGAAGCAGTGCACAATGACAAAGGCTATCCATTACACAGATGCAGAGCACCAGAAGATGGTGGTAGGAAAGTCACTGTCAAGGTTCTCAGCGTGGCGTTCGTAACCTTAGACAATAGCTGGGTTGTGCCATATTTGCCCATTATATGTAAAAAAAAATTTAATGCTCGCATTAATGTAGGAACTGGCCTCTCTGTCCACGCTTTTAAATATATGTGCGAGTATATAAATAAAAGAAATGATCAGGCGATATTCAATCTCAGAAATGAAGATGGGGTGCAGCCCGTTAATGAAGTTCAGACCTTTCAAGCAGGGCGTTATATCAATAGTAACGAGCTAGCGTGGCTGCTCCTTGGTTTTCCCTTATATGAGAGACATCCAACTGTTACTCATCTTGCCATGCACTTGGAAAACGGGGAGCACGTGTACTTTAATGAGAACAACTTCAATAGAAGTGTCTCATCACCGCCCAAGACCACACTAACAGCCTTTTCCCAGCTTTATCAGACCGATTATTTTGCAAAAACTTTATTGTATGCTGAAGTCCCCCGTTACTACACTTGGAACACTTGAAGAAATGAGTGGAAACGCCGGGTTCAAGGCACGCCTGTTGAATATTGGCCTGGAGTTAAATAATCAGATGCCCTCGACAGTGGCATACATATACATATACCATACCATACATATAAACAATTTTGAATGTTTCTGTTTCCGTATGCTGCTGCACCACATCCGGGGACCGACAAGCCATAGAGACCTTATAGCTGTCAATGGTTCTGGAATGCGCAACGTATAGCGAGGCATGTGAAGCTCTGCAACTGTTAGAGAATGATAATAATTGAGACGAAACCATGGAGGAAGCCATGCAGTGCCAGTCACCAGCCAAAATCAGGGAACTATATCCAACCCTCATAAAATCTAGCGGTCTTAGCAATCCCCAACATTTGTGGGATAAGTACAAAGAGTACATGGAAGAAGACATTTTTCAATGGGTGCAGCAGACATATGCGGACATGACATTTAATAAATACATTATAACGAAGCCCTTGCAAAAATTGAAAATAAAATAATGGCAATTGTGGTGAAAAAGTTAAGCGATTTCGGAATGATTAGCTATCCACGATCAGACGCGAAAGACTAAGTGACGGAATTATTCGAGAGTTAAACTATGATGTCCCAGCTTTGCAGAAGCAAGTGACCGAAATGGTGCATCGGCTATTACCGGAACAAAGACACGTGTTGGACCAAGTGTTTGACTAAATGGGAAAAACATATTTGTTAAATTTATTTCTGGCCCATATAAGAAAAGACCAATAAATTGCTGTAGCTGTGGCTTCCTCCAGCATAGCTGCCACACTACTGAGCGGGGGCCGTACTGCACATTACGTGTTAAAGTTGCCACAGAATATTGCTCAGGAAAAGTCACCTATCTGAATTTTTAGTAAAAATAGTGCTTGGGGTACATAGCTGTTTCAATGTAATTTGTTAGTGTGGGAAACAAACACAATGTCACACAAAAATTGATAAGAGGCCCTAAACTGAATTCTACAGGATATACGAAACAATATAGACATTATGGGAGGAATGGTTGTTTCAGATAAAATTAAAGCATGTCTCAAGTCGTCAAGCTTATAGGCGAATGTCAAAAAATTCAACTTGACGACAAATATGAGAGTGTTCATCCACAATGGCTTTGATACAGGATGTTATGCTGATACACTATTGAAAATTGGAGATGGGCGGTTAGAAACAGATGCCAAGGTCTTTGTGTCACTAATGGGGCATTTTAGTAATTTGATTGCTAGCGTTTACCCAGATCTACAAAGAAATATAAATGACAACCAGTGGCTATGTAAAAGAGCGATTCTAGCACCAAAAATGACATCGTTAATATAATTAATACTAACATTTAGAAAGAGGTACAGGAGAAACAACAGAGTATATGTCAGTAGACACAGAACAGAGCACTTCATATCCTGTAGTGTTCCTGAATTCTCTAGAGTTGTCAGGTGTGCCCTCACATAAAATCCAATTAAAATTACATGTTCGGGTCATGCTTATGAGAAATTTAGATGCACCGCGATTATGAAACAGGACGAGGCTTCGCATCACACACTTGGGTGGACCATAATTGGTGCCACTATTCTGACAGGAGTAGGAAAGTGCGTTATCATTCCCTGGATCCCTATATTCCCCAGAGACCTCCCATTCAAATTCAAAAGCTTGCAATTCCCTCTCAAGCTTAGTTTTGCTAATACAATAAACAAAGTTCAAAGGCAAATATTACAGGTAGCGGGGGCGCACTTGGAAAACCGTGCTTATCTCATAACCAGCTCTATGTCGTATGTTCGCATGTGCCAGATGCCCAAAATCTCCACATCGTAGCGGCAGTTGGAAAGACTTACAACATTGTGCACAGTAGCATCCTAAAATAATGTTCTGTTCTGTGTTTATGATCAGTGTATATCGAATAACAAATACCGTTATTTCTCTTTATAAGTTTGTTACTATAACCACGCGACTGGAGCCGCGAGTAAAAGCTAGTTATTTAATATTAAAAATACATTTAACTTTTTGGAAATTTTGTTGTGGCACAGTTTGGTGGTGACGTGTTCCACTGCTGGAGTCAAAACACATTCTTCTAGTTAATTTTTCAAAGCATTTGTTAGGTGTGCAGAAAGTGGTCCTCGTAACGATCTATTTTAGTTCACAACTCCACTGACATTGTGTCTTGGTTTCACTGTTGTTTCTTTCTCCTCCCTGCTCTTTGGATCCTCTACCTTTCAACGCATGCATGGTAGACAGTTACACCCTATTGGCTACCAATTTTAAGCTGGGCCATTGTCTCTGTCACTTGAAATTTGCTCCTGTTCCTGTTCGGCCATTTACTGCTTCTGACCGGGTCATCGCCACATCTGTCATCTTTGTGGCATCATAATGTTAACAAAAATTTTCTACGATGGCAATAGGTCAATTTGCAGGTGGTTTGCGCTTGCTGTGTTTTCAATGTGTTTATTGAATTGAATGATTTTTGCCTATTTCGTTGTAAGTAGGGTTGCGCAATTTGCATTTTGCATTGTAAATTTCGTTTTGGTCGCCCAGTCGAAATTCTGTTTGGTGTAACTTTGCATGGTAAATGTGTGTGAATCCTAGTAGAGTAACACATGTGTATTTAGTATATTTCGGTATGTTAGTGGGACGTAACAATTCAAATGTAATTTCAGTTTGTACTTGTAGTTCAAGTTTTTTTAATTCTTTTTAATATATATAATTCCAGTATGTGTTTAAATAGATGTCGGTTTTTTTATAAATGTTTTAATGTGTTCGTGTAATTTTTTTTCGCGAGGCTTTTATAGGCTCCATCCGAGTGTCCTCTTGGATTTTCTTTGCATAATTTTAAGCAATATTTTAAATTAATTTTGGGCATTAAATGAGACGTAAGTTATTGGGTCTCAGTTTGTACCTGTATGTCAAAACTGTAATACTCTTTAAATTTTACATGGTATATTATATGTGTTTTAAATTAAAATATTTTCTATTCTGTATTATAGTTTGTAAAATGGGTTAGTTCTCATACAGATTTTTTTAAATGCCAGTTGAATGTTTGTAACATATTTCCAAGTCAATTAAATTATTTAAACGAATTTGTTTTTATTCATGGTTTGTGATTGAAATGCCACACACTTAATAAGGATATCGTCTACATCAGTTGTTCCTTTAATGAGCTTTACACAATGTACTAATTTGATTTCTGAAAAATTACAGGATTATCTGTATCCCTTTGACCAAATGTTAAGTAATTTGCATGTTTTTTTTTTTGGGCTGGGGGAGTATCCCTGGCCCTTCCAAAAAATCTTTAATTCTATAAGGTTACAGGATACATATATGAGTAAAACAACTTTCCAACACTAAAGTTATATAGCTATTATCTTATGTTATTTAAAATAGTCGTTTGTGAAAGTAAGTACAATGTTAAAGTGGGAAGCGTCTACAATTTGGGATGTTTTGACGCAATTACATGGATAGGGAGGGTGCGATCAGTACATATTGATGATTACACTTTTATCAATAGGGACTAAGATAATAATTACAATTATATAGTAAATACATAGCGAAAAATACAATACATTGCTTACATCCTAGGCTACAAGTGTTTACAGATATACTTATGTACATTCCTTTTCTTAGGAGGTTGTGATGTCGGGTTCGGACCCCCATCATCATCTGTCATCGTGTTCTGAATGTGTCCTATTGGTTGTTTATGTAGGGGTTTCGTCACATTCATTTGCAGTGGTGTTAGATTGTATTGCGGTTATTATCATTTGACTGATAGAATGAGTAATTGATCTATGACATAATTACACCTTGTGGTTCTAAAAGATTTTGCACTGTCTCTCGGCGGCATACCTCGAGTCGTGTGGCGTTTTGCCGGTGCTTTGTGCAGGTGGTTACGCCTGATATGATAGATTATGTACACATGTCATCAAGGGATCTAGGGAACATGCGGCCGTCGTAAATCATATTGCATTTGTACAAAACCTCACAGCTACAGTTCCTAAATGTTCATATGTTAAAAATAAACCAAGGAATGGTGACATTCCTCAACAATATTGAGTAAATGAGCAATTTCTGGTGAAAAGGAAAAATATGTTATTTGCCAAGGTCAAAAGTAAAAAACCCTTCTGGCAGAGCTATGGAAGCTTATAACAAATGTGCCAACCAGGTTCCAAATATAAACGAGAATTACAAAATCAGTATTTTTTTCAATGAAATAAGTAATCCAAAACATTCTTGGTCATAAATAAATAAGATATTAAAAAATAAAATAAGATGCTAATTTAAATATTAATGAGTTTTATGCAATGAATGTTACAGATAAAAATAGCATTTCTGATAATGTGAACACCTATCTACTTTGACAATATTGAACGTGATCTAGTAAAAAGAATTTGAAATTACAATTAGCCCTGACTAAAAATACAATCCTAGAATCTCCAAAACTATTAACTTGTCACCTACCAACACTACAGAAGTGTTAAAAGTTATCACTGGATTAAAAATATATGGAAACAAACAGATGCAATATTATGTAATGTTCTCGTAAATACATGTCTGGACTCTCTTAATCCTATGATAACGGACCTAATTAATCTAATCATAAAGGTCTTATTACATGATGAAATATTAATTGAATTCAACTTCTTGAATTAAATTTTATCATTTAATTTGCCATTCAATGAATAGCATTCAATAACCTTTTANATACTATGATAACGGACCTAATTAATCTAATCATAAAGGTCTTATTACATGATGAAATATTAATTGAATTCAACTTTTTGAATTAAATTTATTCATTTAATTTGCCATTCAATGAATAGCATTCAATAACCTTTCAATTCTTCACAAAAAAAATTTCATAAAATTTTTAAAATAAAATTATTAAAAAAAATACCAAAATAAATATTTAGAAGTGTCTGCTACTCGTGCATGACATTTAAATAATTGTAAAACCCACAACAAATTTTTTTCATTTTATTGTACATTATTTATTTAAAAAGTTCACACAAATCTATTTGAAGTGTATAGCAGACAGAAAACAACATACATATTACCACAATATTTGTCTTACCAAGAAAAGTTGTTGCTCAGGAACAATTGCAACAGCCAATCATCTTAGGGTACCAACAACATTCAAAAGACACCAGGAAGACACAAATCAAAACTACCACTAGCTACTGATCAAAAGAATACTCACAGAGACTTGTGTGAAAATAAATGTGATTTAATTGTAAAATGAATATTAAGGTTGAAACATCTTGAATTAAATCAAAATCTGTGCAAATATTAAGCATTATGTAGCAGCTCTTTTTTATCTTCAAAATTTACTTTGCTTTGTGTGACCATAACTATGATGTGGTCAAGGTGGCCCAGGGCTGGTTGAGTGTAGAATTGCCCGGCATCATAATTCAGTGGATAGTTAGTGACGTGGGTCGTTCGGTCGACGGCCCATGGGGGCTGGATGCCTACGTCAGTTTGAAGATGAAGCTGTCACACACTTAATATTACACTACTTACACAAATTGACCTTGTGGTGAGACTGTAGGCCGTTTCATACACCTGAAATATATTAGAAAAATTGTGTGTGAGACTACAAGTGTTGTAGCACCCTATGTGTCTCGGGTGACATGAATCAACATTCACTGGATTTTGTAAAGCTATTTACTCACATGCATGATTACATGTTTAAGAAGTGGACATGTAAATTTTAAAAGAAATGGACGCAGTACTTACGGCCTGCAGGTGACCTTAGAAAGAAAATGACCTAAGTCTGTGTGGCGGTTCTGCGGATACGCAGTAGCGTTAAGCTCTCTGGTGAGAGTGCAGGTGGTTCTCCTCTCAGTTCAGAAAGAAATCAAATGTTCTGGTTAATTAAGTTACTATTGCAATGAAGTGATATCAGCCTAAACGATGGTACCAAGGGGGCTCGCGGAGCTGGTGATCACGCTGCCGGTCTGGCTCATGTGCTGAGGTGAACTGACCAGTGGCATCGTCTTTCGTTACAAGTGGCGTGAACCGACGTCAAACGCCGAGTGGTAAAACATGACATAAGCACTATGTAACATTATTGCAATGGTGAAAAATTATATACATTAAATGATTCACATTGGTTTAACCCCAGTTGATTAATAAATGATTGTTAAGATTAATATTGTAAAGTTGACAGGGAGTGTCACTGCACTAAATGAAATGTTACTATGATGGAGTCGTTTATAGACTATCTCCCTTTATGAAAACATGATTACTCTCTTATAAATATACATTGAATATACTTTAACACTTTCTTGTGAAAAGTGTATGTATTACATTTCCTGTGATGTGTTTGAATTTCACTGGCTACAGTGTTGACAGGTGGCTGCATCCTGAAGAGATGTACTAGTCCGCTTGGGCAAAGGGGTGTGGGTTGTCATGCTCAATGACCCTTAATACAATATACCCCACACCTGACTGTAGCTTTGAATGAGATGAAGTTGTGGGATATGTAAAGGAAAACGACCAGTGTTCGGTACGTAATTATACATGAAGTATTTCATCCTGTAAGGAACCTATTGATTGATAGTCCCTATGAATGCTGTGCCCTGGTGAAATTAACCATGCTGGAAAAATGTATAGCTTTGAAACAGTTTCCAGTTCCTCTCATTTGCGCATGGGTTACAATGGGTCACAATGCACGAATGTGCTTTCAGGTTTCTTGAATGTTTTGTAATACATTGTTGATTCATTTGATGGGCGCTAGAGCGCATGTATTAAGTTTACATTGCTTGCTTGTTCTGACGAGGTGTAGAAAATATTTAGTTGGAAGCGAGGGTCATGCCTATATATATATATATACACACTGTACTGATTATCAGTAAATTTTTTATTTTTTCATATCTGTGAAAGATAATCATCAATTTCTGTTAGATTATAAAAGTAATGTTCATCCATAAAATCACATATTGATTTGTTAAATTTCTGCAAATTATTTTCTAAATTAATAGGTTTATATAACTTACCATTCACTCCTACACGTGATACACTCCTTTCTGGCAAACCATATTTTTCGTCTCCGAGTGGAAGTAAATATTCCCACACCACAAACAATTTGAGCAGGAGTACCCCAGGGTTCAATCCTCAGGCCCATTCTATTCACCCTCTTCATCAGGCTTGTGCCTACTCTGCCAGATGTAAAACTGTCTTTATATGCAGACGACACCGCGATAGTAGCCACTGCTGACACCTATCGAGAACTATGTCACCACCTGAACAATACACTTCTGTTCCCTTCAGCATTTATTCGACGCAAGGGGAATCAGATTAAATGCAGATAAGACCACCGCCCTACTTTTCACGTGCCGAAAAGAAGACTATCCCGCGAACCTTCGATTGGATGGTAGAGACACTCGGTGGCAACCATCCGCCACTAACACATCGAAAGCATGTGCGGGTAAGCGAAATCACCACTCTTAGTCCTGGCCTGCATACTCCGATCCAGTTCCCCCCTTACATAGAAGAACCGTGTGAGATTATTACCTACGCATCACACATCTGGTGCCACACGAAGTCGTCTCACCTCCACTATTGAGCCTCTATCACCTAGCCCTCCGCTTTGTAATGGGAAAATCGCGGACAACACCTCGTCATGCTCTAATTTGAGCTGCGGGAGTGAAGGAACTCAGTGCGATAATTACCAAGCAAGTCGCCACCTTCACTAAGTCTATCAACCAACATGGAAACCCGCTAGTGCACATATTCGCGGACACCGACCTAAATGCTAGAACACAACTGTTCGACACATCAAAACTGCAAGACCGCCCTCCGCGACCCCCAAACCCTCCTAGATTACAACATAACCACCACGCAGTCCTCTAAACAGATGTGCAAGGATTGTGGCCCAATGCCCACCCCCTCATTACCCCCAGGCCACCACTCCTCCCATCGGCCCAGGATCCTCTAGAACGTATAGACCTCCAGCCTTCAGAATGGTAAACACCTAGCTTTGACTCGAAATTTTCCGGATTGCAGCCTCTCTGCAACCCCTAGTTGTTTGTTTGCAGTAGTAAAGGTAGAACTTCTATTTTTGCTCCCTTTGCAGTTCTCCAGTAAATTGTGGGTTTTTCTCGGGGTTTTCCAGTTTCCCACCCTTTATACTCTAATGACCGCAGATCCACCCCGAAGGATACCCAATAGCCTAACTTAAGGGACCTTCGCAAATCCCCCTAAATACAGGGACTAAGAGCCTCCCAGTCTAAATCACAAAGAGTAAGTTGGTAATAAAATTAGAATCATGCCATTAGTGCTTCTCGCGGAAATAGCTCTCCCATACCTTGCCTGTAACAGTCGTACACTATCCTTGGCACACACAAAACTACCAAAAAAAAAAACACCAAACACCAAATTGGTATTCACCTTTTTTTAAATTGTTTACTCGATTGGTGTGTAATTCTCTGTTTGTGCGAATTTCTTGTAAAATGTTTATACACAGCGGCTTTTTTCTTAGTAATTAATTTAATTTTTCTTACGAATTTCAGTACCCACATTGCATTTTTATTATAAAATGGAAGTATGTTGTTTACTTAAAATAATTTTCTACATGAGTTAGCTCCATTTATTTCACAGTTCTTGATTTGGTAAATAGCTTCAAATTATAATAATGGTTATGGCTGTATAACTAGGAAAAAACACATGCCCAAAATCGAGAATGCTTAGTATTACAAATTCATGAAGAAGCGGGAAATTTGTGATCTGGCAGAGGTGGTTCGTTTTACAACAGTATATCTTACAGGTGTTATAACGTAAATTTAAAAACGCCTTTATAATACTGAATCTTGTATGCTATGTATATGGAGGGTAAAGCTCTGTTAAAGTGTGTTAAACCTCTCGCAAACCCATCTAAAGCGTTAGCAATGTTAGTGTCAGTAATGCTATTCTGTTTACTTTTTAAAAATTTAATTATACAACTAAATAGTTACAGATGAATCTATAAGTTATGCAGTGCTCTGTTTCACCATCACGTGTTAGTAAAAATTGCTTTCATTGGAAATATGTGCGAGATTTTGATGTTCATTTGAAATTATTGACATTTTTATGTGAAAAAAAAGGGTACCCACTCAACATTATATTTTGCCAGTACAATTTTTGAAGTGACTCTTAAGTAGACTTACGCTAAAGTGTTTTTCTTGGGAAAAATCTGGAAATTTTTTTGGTATTGCTGGGTTATTCCTTGAACTTCATTTTTGATTTTATTTTATGTTTGAGAGTGTTGTTAAATTCAAGAACATGTTTGTTAAAAATTAAGATATTGGAAATGTATAATAAACCTATCTTTCAAGGGTGCAAAAGATTCTGGCGGAAAGTACTTATTTTTAGGTCCAGAATAAGTAGTTGCTTGCCGAAGGCACCTTATTTAATTTCGAAACTTAGTAATGATCCATTAATACTGCAAAATGTCATGTTATTGGTAATTATTAAGTTTAGGGGCTTTTCTGTAAAAATAAAAATAATTCACGGAAAATTGTATATTTCCACTCTACTAATGATGTAGAACACGAATATACTAGGGGCATTAACGTCCGACTAATTTCGTAATATGTACCCACCTAACCCCACGATGGGTGAATCACTATTTTACATTTTTAAACTAACCTAGGATTGTTGGGTTTTACACTAACTTAGGTTTTTTGGATTTTACACTAACCTAGGGTTGTAGGGTTTTACACTAACCTAGGATGTTTGGGTTTTACGCTAAACTACGAATGTAGGATTGTTGGGATTTATAGCAACCGTAAAACACACCAAAGGAATGTAAATTGACTCACCTAGGTAGGGGGCTGGCATAATTCCTCTGACGTTAATAGACGTAAACAAACATTTTTTTCCGCAAGTTTTTCTAATATGTTCTGCTTATTTTAACATTACGCCCTCTGGAATATGAACAAGGTAAGCTGTGCAGAACCCATTAATGCAACTTTTGTTGGTCTAAGACGTTTCATTCATAAATGTAAACAAACTGGTAAATTTTGCAATTTTGTTCAATTTTTTTAAAAATGTACTTATTTTAAAGCTACGCCCCTAGTATATTCGTGTTCTACGTGATTAGAAGAGTAGAAATATATCGTAATTTTGAATTTTTTTTGTTTTTTCAGAAAAGTCCCTAAACTTATTAATTACCGTTCGGCGCTTTGTTTACCTCGGTCGTTATTGTGTTTGGTTACGTCATGATTCCTGACGTCACCTTATTGGCTTGAAGATATTGTTACGTCATGGCGACGCGTCACATGTGATTTAACGGACAATTTTTCAAACAGCATAGTAGCCATTCTGATTTTACTGGCGTCGGTCGTGATGTTTCGATCCGGCGGATTTAAAACAGAGAAAGCAAGAAAGAGTGCTTTTGTTCGTTATATTAGCTTATTAACGAGTGCTTCAGTGCGTAATAATCGGCTATGAACGAGTGCTTCTGGTGTTATATTCGCGTATGTGGAATTTTATTTGAACATGGTGTATCGTCAAGTTAGGTAAGGTTGAATTGTACCAGCCGCCTACCTAGGTGAGTTAATTGATATTCTTTTGTTGTGTTTTACGGTTCCTTTAAATCCCTAAAATCCTACATTAGTAGTTTAGTGTAAAACCCAAAAAACCTGGGTTAGTGTAAAACTCTACAATCGTAGGTTAGTATAAAACCTTACAATCCTAGGTGAGTTTAAATCCCAACAATCCTAGGTTAGTTTAAAATCCTACAAGCCTAGGTTAGTTTAAAAATGTAAAATAGTGATTCACTCATTGTGGGGTTAGGTTCTGTTAGGTTAGGTGGTCACATATTATGAAATTAGTCATACGTTAATGACCCTAGTATATTCGTGTGGTGCGTAATTAGTGGAGTGAAAATATACCACTTTTCAGGGTTTTTCTTTTTTTTTTTTTTTTTACAGAAAAGCCCCTAAACTGCATAATTACCGTGGGGTTCGTTTACAATGACACTCATTTATTCAAATATTGCTTACTCATCTTTTTACCTTCTGTCACATGTATATTTTGGGTGATATTATTAATACTGTAGTTTTTGAATGAGTAACTATTGATAATAAGGGCTTTTTTGAAACAAAAGAAAAAAACACGGAAAGTGTTACTTGTGTTGGTCTAAAATGTTTCGTTCAGAAAATTCACTAAACTTAATAATTACCTATGAAATAACTCGCCTATGTACGTGGTGGGTACAATTCCACTGTCCTCAGCCAATTTTACTATCATTGTGCATGACTTCCACCTTACCTTACTCAACAAAACACTATGATCTACTAAAATGTCCATGTAACACCCGCCACATAGACGACTGTAACCCACAGAAGCACCTCGTACTTGCGCCCTCCATTCTTAAATCACAAGCCTTCGTACAGTCAGATTCGGACGACACAACTCATGAACCGCACTATTGCATCTAAACAGCAACTGAATGCAGTTCACGTCTGTGCCGACAGTATTACATGGCTATTCAACATGGCGTCTGACGTAAACAAAGCGTCCAAACTCCTCGTATTATAACTATTTTATTTAGTACGTTCTACTTTTTTTTTTTTTTTACCATTATGCCCTCTTCAATATTAAAAAGGTAAGCTGTGCAGAAACCATTTATGTTACTTTTGTGGATGTACTGCGTTTCCTTCAGAAAAACCTGTATTCTCAATAATCACCTCTAACCCAGTATAATCAAAAAACGTTTCTGTTATCCGCACTTAAATTTTAAGTTGCATCACAGAAAATATAATTCTAATTAATTGTCTAACATGGAATTACATAACTATAATATCATTGCAAACACATGGAAATACTAAAAAAAGTCACACTTGTAAAATCTGTTACCAGACTGAGTAACATTCATTGTGCAAAAAACACTTGATATAGTAAATTGCTAGAGTGTACGCAAATAAATTATAATTAAAATACTTTAATACAGAAGGACAAAGTAAAACTAATATCAGTGTTACAACCCTTAAAAAGTTGTAAAGTCAATAATAAAACCATGAATTGCCACTATAGATATAATAAAATGTAAAATAAGATACAACATAAACATTACTGTGGTCTCACTCACTACTTGTCAAGATAGTACTAGTACTATTAGTGATGAAATATCACCTTAAAGAGGGGGACAAGCCTTTAGGCACTCCTCAAGACATTTTTGCTTCTGTTTTATACCATATTTAATTTTGGTGTTATCAAAACCACTGTGTGCTGAATCACCATAAAATTATGAATTTTGTGGTTACCGTATTGCTATTTACTATACTAATGAAGTAGTGTGGGATCACTTACAAAAAGTTATTGATATAAATAATTAGCTTACTTTCCTCAACATGGGTGCAATTAATTTTTAAATAATTGATTAACAGTTGAGTTCGTAGGTAGGACTTGTAATTTTGTTGAAAGCAGTATCATTATAGAGATGAAACCAGAAACACATGCAACACTAGTTAGACAATTACATATACACACGAGCCTTAACCTGGGACTCAAACCCAGAAAACCTTGTACATTAAAGTTGTGTGTAATCAACTGCATTATTGAGGTTGGATTCAAGCATAAACTTCAAATTTAATCAATGTTTTGAATGATAGAGTTTACTAACATAAAATATTTACAGGGCCATCATTATGAAAATAAGTGATTGAGCCACTTAAACCCTGTAAGTTTACATGGCCTACCGTAGTGTTATTTGTGTGAAGAATTAGGTGGAAATCGGTTGATTGGTCCCTGAGATATGGCATAAAAAACTTCTATGTAATGCTATCGTACAAAATTGCCAAAAAAAGAAGATATATACATAATGCTTCAAATGTATACTTTCTACATACAAATTTTGGTTAAATTTTTTTTATATATGGCGAACTTACCTCAATTATTTATGAAGCCGCCATGTTGAACATCATTGTCTGACTCATTTAAATCATGAATGTTTACATTGCCTTCTGTAGCATTTGGCGTGCACAATTTGGTATAAATTAGTTTAAATGTTCCAGTGTAACATTTGGTGGGAAAGGTTGATTGGTCCTAGAGATGGCATGTGGCATAAAACCTCCATAATTTTCATGTGGTGATCTTCATAAATGGAGGACAAAAAAGTATGTAGTAGCGCATTTGATGATTGTATACTGCCAATATACAAAGTTAATTTAAAATAGATTACATAGTTTCGTAGATATAGCACACAAAACTAAATGATTTTAAAGCCATCATTCTGAAAATGTGTCACGCTTAAAAAATACATATATTAACATGGCCTACCACAGTACAACATCTTAGTCAAATTTTGTAAGAATGGGTTGATTGTTTCGAGAGATATCAGATAAAAACTTAATTTTTTAATTGTGGGACTATCTTACAAAGTGGCAGGAAATAGGCTCTGCATAGACACATTTGATGGTTGTAATAGTTACTGCCAGCATACAAAGTTACGTTGGAATTTGTTCTGTTAGTAAAATATACTGAGCTAAAATATTTATATAGCCACCATTTTGAAAATAAGTGCCTGACCTATTAAAAACATACCAGTTTACACCATCTGCTGTAGTACTATTTGTTTGCCAAATTTGGTAGGAATGTGTTAATTGTTTCCCAAGATATGACATAAAAATTATATTTTTTCGCATAGCCATATCTTACAAAATGGAGGACAAAAGATTCTCCATGTAGATACAGTTGATAGTTGTAATATCTACTGCCAGAATACAAAGTCATGTTGGAATCAACTACTTAGTTTCGACGATACAGCATTCTAAGCTAAAAATGGTTTTTATGGCTGCCACTTTGAAAATAGTGTCTGACATTGAAATGGGTATAATTTCTCTGTGTGGATTTTTTTAATTTGTTTGTGTAGAGAGAGACCCCCAAAACAAACACACACTGGGAACAAATAAATAATAAATATGTAATGGTGTGATGTGAGGGGTTTTTGCAATCCACACAAAATAAACTGTAGTGTACAAAGTGTGAAGTAACTGAAGATTCCCTATTACACACCAATAAAAATTCCTCCTTTCTCTAGTCAGCCGCCACAAACAAAACACACCACTGGCACTTGCGGAGAACATATCTGGTTAAATGCGAAAGTGTCTGAGCAAAACCTAGGGTGTATTAGGGTATTAGTCACTACCATTGGCAAGGAAAACACTGAATAAATATCATTCATCAGTTTTAATGTAGTGAAAATTTATGAAAATTATTTTGTTCCACATTAAATATACTCTTGCAAATATTTAAATTCCCTTTGTCTGCCAAGTACATATAACAACCAAATAACCATTTAACAAACACAAACACTGTTCATTTCACAAGATAAACATAAATAATTTTTTTATTTTCCTTTGTATTAGCACCAGCCACTGAGTATAAAACTCCTTTATATCTCAGGGTACTCTAATAGGCAGAAAGTTTTCCTTAATTCTGACATTAAATTTAAATAATTAATTGTGTTGAAACAGATTACAAATATTTAACTGTGATATAGGATGTTCAAAAATCTTTAAAAGTGTTCCAGGTAAAGTACTCATTTTTTTGCCAGGTATACCTTCCCTCGGCCATTATTGGAAGAAGAAAAAAAGTACAAGTTTTGCTAGGCTTATACCTCCTCATATTATTATAATCCAGCAAATGCTGCGCCTCTTCTTCACCTGCCCACTGCTCTTTAATACTCTAAAACATGTTTCATAACAATACTTAACATTTTGATTCACTTAACTTCTAAAAATAAAATTATCATTTGAGCAGCATCTTAGAGAGCAACTGGTCCAGATGAAGCCTAGTCCAAGAAGAAGGAAACTAGGCGAGTTAGCAACCCACTTCCCAGATTTTGGTGCAGATTCACGCATCCAATCACATACAGCATCCACCCTGGGGCTGTCTGAGATGTGGATAACACGAATACGTTAATAATGTTTATCTGTCAAAATCATATGGTAGCTGCTGATGTAACCAGTGTTTTTGTTACGGAGCGTGCATCCCTGAAGCTGCACATGCACTCATCTCTGGCACTCGTGAGACTAAGAGATACACTTCTAAATAACAAACAGACATATTCAAACAACTTTCAGTATAAAATAAACAGTTTTTATACATATTGTGTCCACTTTTCACTTCTTTGTTTGTAAACAAACAATGTTTACTTTTACAGCAACACATAATTTATAAAAAATACAAACATAAATGTAATATAAATTGTTTGCATCAGATCAGATAGTAATGGTGTTAAGAGTGAGTGGGTAAGTATTCCTGAACACTATCGATGAGGACAGACATTGACCACTACACATAACACTGACACAAAACAGAACACTAGCATGGAACATTAACCCTTAAGACCCTTGATTCAAAAGACATTATAAATAAGACAACATATTCACTCAAGGCAAAACGAGACACTGCAAAAATGGCACACATATAAGACAGTTTCTCTCAATATTGAATGTGGAATACTTAGTACAAACTCTCCATGATCAATTCTTCTCTAACCTCATTTGATCCCAGTTAGGAATATATCTTGAGGAACACCTGTCAGAGGTATATGAACAAACTATGCGTTTCACCGCCCCCATTGAAGATAATGAGTTAATTGAAATAATTTGGATGAAATTACCATACCATTACCAGGTTCAGTGTAATAAAGAATACTCAACTCTATTGAGTTTCGTAGACAGCTAATAAGGATATAAAACTTGGAAATACAAGCCCAAAATAATCAATCAAAAGTACTGTTTGTGCTTAATCAGTCTATCGACTATTCTAGTTCTTCCAGAGGTCAGAATTTGTAATGAAGGAAAATTCCTAGCGTAGGTTTGGCTGATGTGCAATTTGATTCACAAAATGGTAATGTGTGCAGCAAACCTAAAAAGAACCGTTACACCGTACTTACAGCATTGTAAGCAGATCTTTTTTTATCAATTGGAATCTTCTAAAATCACGCCTCGGCTTAGAATTGGGACAGGCAATATTACCTACAGTTCCGACCAAGTATATATAAAACAAGCTGATAAAATGTACAGTTTAATTTATTTACCAGTTCCATTGCTGCCCTGCTACTATTATAATAAAGTGGTTCCAGTTCATCAAATTGTGCGGTTTTTGTGTCAACCTCTAACAAAGTCAAGACAGCAGTATTCTCTTCTTCCTTCTTTGTCCTTGCTCCCCTCCCCCCATCTAAGTGTACTACACTGGCTGTCCATCATCCCTCCTCTTAGCTATGCCCACACTGATGCTCCCTTCTTCTCCCCTCCAGGTATGCCCACACCACCCCAAACTGCCTTCCTCCTTAAAATCTAGCTGATTTGCTAACAAAATCTTTGAACGGTGCTAACACCAAATACTTGTCCAGGAAACTCAATCTTATGTACTTTCCATAATTTTTTAATGCACAATAAGACTCATACATCATACCTCAAGGGTGAGTGTTGGATATAAATAACTGAGGTGTGAGGCATAGAAGTTTGACCTTATTATATCCTCACAGTGTATCTATGTGTGCTTGTGGTATCTACAATTTTGTACGCGCCATGCACAGTGTGTGTCTATAGAGAGTAGATGCTTATGTAAAGGAAGAGAATGTACAACTGTATAATATGTAATGGTGCTGGATTAAACGAAACAGTGATTTTATGCTATGTCAAGTGTTACTATGACCAATATTTTCCCTAACCTACACAACAGGTTATGGGTCCCGCACGTTTTCAGATAGAAGAGATTATGCAGCTGTGAGTATGCGCCCACGCTTGATTTTCAAGACTAATCGCGACTAGACTAACCAGAATACAGGAGCAACATTCTGAGGCTCAATCTAAAAAATTTTTTGCTTGGAGGTTAAGGGTGAAAGCAGAACTAATTCAGTTAACTGTTGGAATGCGATTGAACCTGGCTTCGCGGAACCATTTAATGCTCTCCAAGAAAGAATTAACAGAAAGGCGCTCTCCTTTTTTACAAAAATGTGTTGGACACATATTTAAACAATATTGCTTAGTGCCTACACGTGAACGAAGCTTGGAAGATTCTCGCAGACATCCACACAAAGGTAATTTTCCTCAAAGGATTGTGATCCCTTAAAAGTCTGTTCCTTCTTTCCAAAGGTGACGGAGAGGACTTGGGTACATCGCCCGAGTGCAAAACCAGTACCAAAAGGTGAAATCAGCCATTTGGAACTATACCGACAAGAAGATTGCTGGCTTGATCCTGCTTGGCCTACCGTGGGATAAGTATGGTTCACTGGTTGAAGAGCTGGGAAAGGAGGCAAAAATTTCTATCAGATTGGTGAAGACTAGGTTTTTAGAAGAGGCAAGTGAGGACAGCGACGAGAGGGCGAAATACAAGCAGTTGCGGTCAGGGCTAGTGGTCACCGAGGAAGTGATCACCGGTCGAGAGGCTGTGGAAGAGGGAAAAGACAACACTCTGAGAAGACTGAAAACATGGAGAAACTGCAAGGGGCATCGAAGCATGAGCTTTTACCAGAAAGTAAATGCTGTAGATGCAGTGAGTGGGGTCACATCGCAAAATGCTGCAACAAGGTTAAGTGTTTCAGGTGCGGTAAGAACGGGCATTGGGCGAGTGACTGCAAGGAAGAAGTGCAGCCCAAAATAACTGAAACTTCAGCCAATAAACAAAGAGATGGTAAGCAGACACACAAAGTGCTGGTGAGTGCATGTGGGCTAGTTTCTACTAAGAAAGAAGCTGTTTGTTGGGTCGTGGACTCTGCTGCTACAGACCACATTGCAAACAAAAGGGAATTGTTTGTGAACCTCAAGACCAGCCAGAGTGAAATAACTATGGGAAAGGTGTGATAGAAGTTAAAAGGAGTGTGGTGCTGTTGAGGTTAAGGTAGCCAATGAGTGTGTTGGATGGACATTGACTGTTTTGGATGTCTTATATGTGCCTGACTTTAAATTTAATTTGTGGGAACTTTTTGTAAGCAAAATAGCGGCAAAAGGAGTTCATGTCGAGATGCATGATAAGGAAACTCTTTGTTATGATGGAGACAAAGTTCTGTTCAGCCCCCTTGTGAAACGGTTTGTACATGCTATATGCAGAACAGGTAACAAGGTGTGTGATAAACATTGCAAACAGTGCCAGCGATTGTGTGGAGGTTAGGAAATGGCACTGCACTCGAGTGTTTCTCTGTGGCATTAGAGATTTGGCCACCTAAACGAAGCCTCAATTAAGAAATTACCGGACCTGGTCGTTAATGCAAAATGCACGAGGCTTGTGAAGTCTGCATCAAGGGAAAAATGACCAAGATAGGTTTCCCCCAAGTCTAGTGAAAGAAGGTCTAAACAACCATTGAATTTGATTCACTCTGACCTAATGGGAAGGCTGCCAATGTCCATTGGAAAAGCAGGATACTTGTTAACCTTCATTGATGACTATTCCAGGCATTAGACTATAAGATTTCTGGATGCCAAAAGCGACGTATTCACAACTTTCAAGGACTACCAAAGAGAAGTTGAACTGCTGCATGGAACCAAGATAAAATGTTAGACACATGGGGGTGGCGAATACTGCAGCATGGAGTTTGAGGCACATCTGAAGGAACATGGGATATTGCATCAGAAAACGGTTGCAAATTCACCTCAACAGAATGGCATCGCGGAGTGAGCAAACAGGACAATTGAAAATTCCGTCAGATGTATGCTGATTAAGTCAGGTTTGCAGAAGACCTTTCGGGCAGAAGCAACAAACATAGTGGTGTTTGTTAGAAACCTGTGTGTGCCACATGCTATTGACTTTCATATACTGATGGAGCTATGGAAATAGGAGAAGGTCAAGACAACTGCGTTTGACTTTCTGAAATTGTTTGGATGTAAGGCTTGGAGATATGCAAATGGTAAAGATAAGTTTGACTATAAAGGGGTTGAATGTGTATTTATAGGATATGAGGAAAAGTTTGACTATAAAGGGGTTGAATGTGTATTTATAGGATATGAGGAAAACGTCTGGGGTGTCCTGAAGTAAAGAGTCAAGGTTGCCCACAATGTTATTTTTCAGGAGAGTAAGTTCCCCTTCAGGATTCAGAACAAGGTTAGTGTGAGAGAGATTGTAAATATTGAGTGTAACCATGGTGTCCTTGATGTTAGAAATTGGTGAAAACTCCACAACACTTAGTCAGGGGGTAATGAACCACTCGCAAGACATGGGGAAGAATCCATGTCCCAGGTAGAGTCTCCTAGGTTAGGCTATCCTGGAAGCCCTATTTTGTTAGAATCCATGTCCCAGGTAGTCTCTCCTAAGTAAAGTGATTTTGAAAATCCCATTTATCAGAGNGGGGGGGGGGGGGGAGGAGAGTTTGAACCCCAGGTCAGGAAATCTGCTAGGTAACTGGATAAAAGTCGAGAAGTATCCTCTTGTCTGTATGGATGTTTAACTGTTCCTGATACGGGGCTGTTGTCACGAGAAAAAGAATTTGGAGGAGGCATTGAGTGGTGAGGATGCCGACAAATTGAGAATGGTCATGGATGAGGAGATGGCGAACCTGTCGCAAAATTACGTACCAGCTCGTAGATAGACCTAAAGGTAAAAATGTAATGGGATGCAAATGGGTACCAAAACTGAAGATGAGTTCTGATGAGAGCATTTATAAATACAAAGCACGATTACTAGCTTGTGGCTTTTCACAGATCCCAGGGGTGGACTTTAGTCATACGTATGCTCCGGTGGTCAAAAAGACCATCCGTGTCCTTATAGCACTGTCTGTGCAGTTAGGATGGGTGAGGGGAAACCTTGATATTTTGGGTGCGTACCTAATTGGGGCCCTCTCTGAGGAAATTTAGATGGAACAACCACCCATGTACCAACAAGGGGAAACCAATAAAGTATGTAAGTTGCTGAAAAGCTGTTATTGCTTAAAGTAAAATGGTAAAGAATGGTACAACATGCTTCGAGGTTGGAATCTAAAAAGACTGTAAAAGTATCCATGTGTATATGCAAGTGACTGTAGATAGCTTATTGTTGTCGCGCATGTAGACGACTTAGGCATGTTTTGATCACGGGAGAAAGTGGAATGGGTAAAAGAACATCTGGCCGATGCCATTCAGGTGAGGGCAATGGGGGAAATGACATCCTTCCTGTCCGTGTNGAATGGGTAAAAGAACATCTGGCCGATGCCATTCAGGTGAGGGCAATGGGGGAAATGACATCCTTCCTGTCCGTGTCATGTTAAACCAAACACACTACACTGACCAGTGAGTTGCTAGGCAGTTTCGAGATGTCAGGTGCACGAGGGAANTGTCATGTTAAACCAAACACACTACACTGACCAGTGAGTTGCTAGGCAGTTTCGAGATGTCAGGTGCACGAGGGAAATCATTTCTGGTGGAGATTAACCATAATAATCTGACAAGGGGCAGGATCCAAAAGTTTTGATGGAAGGTTGTATCACACGGCAGTTTACTCCACTTTTCGCAGACAACTAGGCCTGATATCAGCTTTTAGGTTTGCAGGGCCAGTCTAAAATGAGAGAACCCAACAGCACAGGATTGGCAGGATGACAAACATATATTGAGATATTTGAAGCAAACTAAGAGTTGGAGACTAAAGTTTGCAATACTAGGACCGGCTGTTTTTTTTACAGTGATTCGAACTTGGCAAATTACAGAAAATCTATCACTGGGGTTGTTGCAACCATGGGTGGGGGGTAATCATCAGGTTATCAAGGAAACAGAGGTGTGTGTCTGATCCCACAGCTGTAGTATAATACTATGCAATCTATGAAGCCATAAAGGAGGCTAGATGGCCATCACAGTTTTTGTCAGAGCTTGAGCAAGGTTTTGTGTGTGTTTGTGTGTTTATGTAAAGGAAGAGAATGTATAATATGAAATGGTGTTGGATTAAACAAAACAAGTGTTACTATGACCAGTTGTTTCCTTAACCTAAACAACAAACAGTAGGGTTTGGAGGAGAATGTAGCAGGGAAAGCACTCCATGCTCGTGAGGGAGTGGAATGTATTACATACAGGAAGAGTTTGACTCTGTAAGAGAGGTTAGTCAGTTTAAAAATGGCCTGGAGGAGAGGGAGTGAAGGGAGTGACGTGCTTGACACCAGGCAACAGACCAACTGCAATATTATTATTGCGTTGGTACTCGTCGCGATTGGTTGTGCTCAGTATCTGCTCCCAAGAGTTTATAAATTGTGAGTGGAAAATAGTGTTACACCGGTGATTTTTTTTCTGTTTGTTTTAAATCATGGGCAAGTTTATGTCTCCTAGTACAAATACTTGTTCAAAATTTGGTAAACCCTTTTATGAGAGACAAAAGTTTACAAAATGCAAGGTTTCTGCGGAACTTGTGTACACTTGCAGTGCACACCACAATGCAGTGACAGTGAATCTTTTGAGTGTGAGGTGTGTGGATCTAATTTAGGCATATTTAGTTTTGGATCGCCAAAACGCCAAAGTAATTCATCTAGTCCAACAACTCTGAAAAACAGTAATTATTACAAAATAATTGAGATACAGAGCCACGATATGGCAGTGGGGCGAGCTGACATGTCATGTACGCAAACAAATAAAGAAGTTAAGATTCTGCTAGTACTTACTACATTGAGCAGAAAGATTGACAAGCCAAGTAAGTGAGCATAAGGAAGAAAACAACTTACTTAAAACTTTGATTGGAAGTCTCCAAACCTCCCACGTGGCTGCCAACACGTGTGATCATTGTTTACAACTTCAATCTACCGATGTGCATGTGCAACCTACTAAATTATATAGCCAAATCGTCGGGAATGGTCAACGATCTGCGCTGAACAAAACAAACACTTCAACTTCTACTTTAAATTCACAAAATTTAGACAATCAGGTTCCATATGGAAGCATCACGTGAGCAGAGAAACTAAGTGAGCAGCTATTACACTCCACTGTGCCAGCAGCTGACATGGAGGGATACCAGGAAATGCGTGCGCACAGGAAAAAAACAACAAGAATCTGGGTCAGCAGGAATTAAAAGCGAACACAGGCAGCCGTAAACAAGTGCAAGTTTGATGGTAATTTTGTGTTTAGATTTGACCCTGATGTGGAATGATATTGTCTCTTATAAAAATTAAAAAAATCAAGAACACAAATATGAAGGTCGTTAAATGAAAACAAAATATAACACCTACTCATCTTTTTACGTTGCTGGTACAGAACCTGATTACGATTGTATTTTTAATACAGTATTTTGGCTGTCAGGATGTTTGATAAGTCCTTTCTATGGTAGATTACATGATAATCACATATTTTTAAACCCTAGCATGGAAAAGTCTCCAGTTAAGATAACGCTGACTAATGAGAGAAATGACAATGAAATATCTGTTGAACCTTTTCCTAATGAAAGTGTTCAACTCACAGATCAATCAAATGAGGCGGTTGGAGGAACCAGTTAATAAGTTAGATGCTGCATAAAACAGATGTGTGGCAGCTTTACTACCAGAAAGTCAGAGGACTACGAACCAAATCAAAAGAATTTTCTGAAAGTGTACTAAGTTCAAAATTTCCAATTATATGTCTAACAGAAGCCTGGTTAAACGTACTTTTCATTCATTCTCAATATTTTCATGATCAATATATAATATATTTTGCAAAGATCATGCCTATAACATAACCTCAATGACTAGTGAAGGGGGTGTATTAATAGTAATTAATAAATTATGTTTCCCTAATGTACTTCAAAAATACGAATTTGATGCTCCAAATGTTGATGCAATACGGGTTGAAATAGGTAAAGGTATACCTGAATTTTNCTTCAAAAATACGAATTTGATGCTCCAAATGTTGATGCAATACGGGTTGAAATAGGTAAAGGTATACCTGAATTTTTCCTTATTGGCAATGTTTATATTACTCCTAATTGTAACATCTAAGATTTTAAGACCTACTTTACACATATCCAGTCAAAATTATTATTTTATTCTTTCCCGGTAATTTTAATTGGTGACTTTAATGTTCCTGGAACAGATTGGATACTAAAACATTCACAAAATACTGCACATTATTATAGTAAAATAAAAGGCCAGTATCTTCTTGAAACATTAAATACTTTGAACTATGAGCAATTAAATTACAACACAGTACGTAATAAAAATTTATTAGACCTTATTTTCTCTAATATGAATTGCATAAATGCTGACAGGTACCCCGACCCAATGATCAGTGCACATCCAGCATTAATTATTGAATTCGAAACTATACAAATCATCTCTGATAATAATCCTGAGCTTGTGAAATGTAAAGATTATAGTCGTGGAGATTACTTTTCGTTATATTTGTATTTAAGTGCAATAGATTGGAAAATACTTTGTAAAATGACAAATGTAGATAAAAAAAATGGAGTTTTTAACTGATAATGTAGTTGAGGCTATGAATAAATATATTCCGATCCTAAATAGGACACAATTCAAATATCCACATTTGTTTTCCAAGGAATTAATTCATTTCATTAAGTGCAAAAATCGATTTTTCAGAATATATTAAAAAAATGAAAAAAACAGAGATTATTAGCAATTTTCTAATTTTCGACGCATGGTCAAGATTACAATCAGAAAAGATAGAAATATTTGGCTTACTAGAATAAACGACAAGGTTAAGTCAAATCCAACTAAATTTTGGTATTATGTGAAAATAATGAAAGATGACTATCTGCAAATTCCACAAATTTTAGATAATAATGTACTCATTAATGAAAATAAAAAATTGGCGAATACTTTTGCAAATGATTTTACCAAGGTTTGTAATAGTGATAACGTGACTTTCCAACAAACCAAACATATTGTACATGTATGACTACCACCTACAATTACTAATGGTCTTGTACAGTGAGCCATTAAATCAGCTGGTTTGGACGGTATCCCAAATATTAGTATAAAATGTTGTATGTTTATTTTAGTACCTATTTTGGCACACATTTTTAATTACAGTTTAGAAACGGTAACCTATCCCGTCAAATAGAATCATGCAGTAGTTGATCCTATACTCAAAAAGGGCAACAAACATAATGTCAGCAATTATAGGTCTATTTCTTTATTAGGTGGTTTCTCCTAAATTTTTGAAAAAAATCATACACAAACGTATTATTTTTCAGATCATGACTCTTATTAACTCTTCTCAACATGGTTTTTATTTCAGGAAAATCTACAACAAATTTATTTGAGTTTGTTAACTCAATCTATGGTAAGATATCACGTAATCAAGTAGACACAATTTACTTTGATCTAAGTAAGGCTTTTGATACTTGTAATCATAAACTAATTTTATCCAAGCTTGAAATAATTGGTCTAAATGCAAATTATGTAAACTGGATAGGGAGTTATTTAAGCAATAGGAATTTTTCAGCAAGAATCAATAATATTAACTCCTTAGCATATGATGCTCCTTCAGGTGTACCACAAGATGGTACGTTATCCCCACTTTTATTTAATTTTTTTTTAACAATATCTGTTAAATTTTACAAAATTCTCATGTATGCCGATGATTTAAATTATACTGAATTATAATAACTGATTGTATACTTTTACAGAATTGTGTAAATTCTGCTGTTAATTAGTGTAGACAGAATGGTATGAAATTCCATGGAAGAAAAACTTAAATTATTACATATTTGCGTAAGAGATGCAATATAAATTTTAAATACTCTGTCAATAATACAGTTCTTCATAGAAAGCAGCATATAAAGGATTTAGGTATATTACTTGATGCAAAAGTATACTTTCATCACCATATAGATAATCTATTTACTATTGCAAATAGAACTCTAGGTCTTATAAAATATTTAACTCTGTCTGCTTCTAATTATGATTCTTTACTATGTTTGTATTATACCTTAGTTCGGTCTAAATTAGAATAATGTTCAGTCGTCTGGAATTCAATCACAAATACAGATTCAAATAGAATTGAGAAAATTCAACAAAAAATATTCAGTTTCATTTCTAACAAATACATCTGCAAAGGTAATTAGAAATTCAACTATGAACTGTCAGTAAAAAAAATTAACACCTATACACTGTAATAGAAGGAAAGTGATTGATACTGTGTTCTTGAATAACTGTATTACTGGCAATGTAAATAGTTCTGAAGTATGTATTACATAGTGTTAGTCTGAAAGTCCCACAGTATCAACAAAGATCTCCTTGTTTGTTCATAACTACTCATAGGGCCTTTGATTAAATTAAACAATACGTAGACAATGTAAACAAGTGTTCAGTTAATGTATATCCTTTTTTTAATACCAAAGTTTCAATAGAAAACAATTTCTACCTAATTAGATTAAACATAACTGTATTTATTGTTGTTTATTAACCTTAATTCTCTATATAGATGTAAAATGCAATACTCCACAATTTATTGACAGAAGTAATACTCAAAATTACTAACTTTGCACTGTTTTATTATGTTTATTTATGTTAGTAGTATTTTTGTAGTAGATGTGTTACTTTTGTTTTGTCCATGTTTTTATATGTTTATACTGATATTTGCAAGTTTGTTGTTTATATTATATGGTGATGGGTCTTTTACGTCACTTATGTAATCTTTGTGCTGTTTTATGTATAAGTGTACCTCAACCAAGGCCTACAACCATTCGGGGGCACTAAAAATATGACAATAAATGCAATTAAAAGAAATGAAATGAAGATTATTATTATTAGTACTACACAGCTTTTGATTGTAGTAGTATGAATCAAATCCATTTCATGTCTTTATTATAATTAATTAATTTATATTTATTGAATTTTATTTATCTTTACTTAATGATGTAAGAAGCTTTTATGAAATGAGAATTAACTTGAAAGTTTGAACCCAGACCATCTGCACCAAGAATTTTAATTTTTACTATGGAATAATCACTTTAATGCTTAGCAAACACAGGAATCTGATGGGCCACTTTACTTTATTTCTTGGCTTAAAAACACAATTTTGAGTGTGTAAGTGGAGTCTACTCCAGTTTTTATTGCAACAGCTCTATTAAAAAATCATTCATATTCAGGATATATGTATATTCTGATTAAAGAATGTGTGTTGATATGTAGGAAGGACCTACATAAAATTCTCGTTAAATATTTAAAAACTTTGGCGTAGACCCTACTGAAGGTACTGAAGTTCTAGATATATCGAAAGTTCCCTTATTTATTTAATAAATATTGCAAAACCAGAATAATGCTATAAATTGTATTTCTTTTCAGGAAACTTGGCCTGATTGAAACCATTTATGTTACTAGTCCTGAGTGTGATGTGCCTAAAAATGGTATTCAGAAAATCCCACAGGTATTTGATTTCTTGATTGTGGTAGATTTTGAGTCAACATGTTGGGAAGGAAACCAGTCAGGATGGATGCAGCCTGAAATTATAGAGTTCCCAGCAGTTTTGATAAACCTTTCAAGTGGTGTCGTAGAAGACGAGTTTCAGCAGTATGTTACACCTTCAGAAAATCAAAAATTAAGTGAATTCTGTAGAAAGTTGACTGGTATCACTCAGCAACAGGTGGATGATGGAGTCCCTTTGGCTACTTGTTTGCTGCTCTTTAATCGCTGGATTGTAAGAATATCGGAAGAGAAGAAGCTATTTTTCCATGAACGTCTAAGTAATATGAAAGATGAGAAGTGTTGTACATTTGTAACATGGTCAGGTAAGTAACTTTGTTTTTAAACATTGAAGTCTTTATAAATTTTAAAATGTATATTAAATAGTTTCCCTTTATTTCAGATTGGGATTTTTCTTCGTGCCTTCATAATGAATGCCGCCGTAAACAAATTTCAAAACCAGACTTGTTCAACAAGTGGATTGACTTGCGTGCAACTTACAGAGTAAGTGGTTTTTATTATAACTATCACATTTAATTAAAAACTGAATGTTGTTAATGTGTATATGAACCTGCAGCTTTAGACAAATCAGCTGTGTTAACTATCACTCAATAAGTACTGATTTACTTCTAGGCCAGACAGACAAATTTTAATGGGAAAATATGTTGTGATCTGCATGATCACAATTAACATTTTGTGTGAGCAAAGCCACCCCATCACCTACCACCTTACATTTCAAGTAATGTGTGCTGTTTTGGTGGCTGGAATGGATTAGGATTAAAATGTGCCACGACAATGTATGAAATTGTGAGTTATAGGTTATATGTCCTGTCCACCGGCACTACAGTTTACTAATCAACACTATTGATCTGGATGACTTTTTGTCTGCTGATCACATCATGCTTACAACGTTGTCACACACCCTGACACTGATTCACTGGAGCCAACTGTGTCCACCTAAATATACTTCCTGTCATATACACAATGTCAGTACACAACACTCCTCCCCTCCAAGTCACAATATATACACTAACTATTTATAACCCTAACTTGTACCCTCAGTTCTAAGGTACATAATCAGCAAATTTCTGTGGTTTAGTCCTGACTGTAGTGGATATTGATATTTTTTTTATAGTGTTGGAGCTGATGTCTCACTCCTGTGGTGGTCCCCTGGTCCTTCCTGAGGTGGTGGACCCAAGTTGTGTGGTGCTGCTGCATTCTCTGTTGACACCTTCATGTCCAGAGATGTTGCCATATCTGCCACTGACACAGCCCTGTGTACTGCCAAAGGTGATAGACAGGAATCATCTACTGCTCTCACGTCTGCAGATACAGACACGTCCAAGGTTGCTGTCACATCAGCCGCTGACACTGTCACTGCTGACACACTTTCCCTCGAGGTCTCTGGGAAACCCTTGAAGGACAATACTGACAACTATTGCTTATGCCCCCAGGAACACGAACATTTTTGGAATCCCACCTGTAGTCTGCATATGATTTTCGAAAAACAATTTCTCCTTGTCCTAGAGCTTTGGTAAGTACGTCTGAAGACATTCCCTCATTGACTGGACGGCGGATCAACGGGTGAATCTGTCTGCTTTCTGTGGTTTGAATGTTGTACATTACTGGCTCCTCCTTGGCTATCACCACTCCTGGGATCCACTTGGGACCTGACCCACAGTTACGCAGAAGTATGCAATCCCCTTTTGTGAAATGCCTACATTCCCTGTTTGTGAGTCGTTTCCACCCTTTAAGTGCTCAGCATGCTGGGATGCAACCTGTCAGAAATGGTTTTCAGTTTCCTGCCCATCAAGCTGGGGATTTCTTGGTTGTAGTCGTTGGAATGGGTAAAAGCACATCTGGCCGATGCTATTCAGGTGAAGGCAATGGGGAAATGTTCCTGTCCGTGAACATTTTTTTGGATTGCGACTGTCATGTTAAACCAAACACATTACACTGACCAGTGAGTTGCTAGGCAGTTTTGAGATGTCAGGTGCACGAGGGAAATTAAAAAAATTAGACCCAATTTTCCAAAAAGTAAGTGATCACAAGAAGCAGTGAGTGTGGTGCTGAGTGACTTTAAACTTAATGTTGTGACAAAACTTGGGAAGAGTATCAGGAAACTATCAGTGTACAAAATATCTTCCAAGAATTTACAAGTGCTGAAACAGTTTGAAGAAAGTACAACATTTTAATAAGTTCAACAAAAATAAAACATGGTTTCACAAACAAAATCCTTCTTTCCNCAGTATATTATTTTTATTTTGGATGGTTGTGTACTCACTGTTTGTGTTACCAGTCTATTGCTACATCCCTGGATGAAAGCTTTCATATTAAATTTCTAATATTTGGTACACAAAGTCATAATTCTTTGAAAGAAATATAATTTTTCACATATTTTCATGGAAAAAAATTATTTTAATATAATACATGGTTAATAATTTTATTATTTATTTATTTGTTATTTTGAGTGCCCCCAAACAGTGACAAGGCTGGGTGAGGGAACACCAGACATTCAGGAATGGAGAAGGAATCAGTCAGGGCCTGCATTAAGAAACCATCCCCAGCATTTTCCTGGAGTGATTTCAGATAACCCTGTGAAACTGAAATCAGTATGGCCAGACCAAGAGTTGAACCCATTTCCCCTGGAATGCGAGTCCATTGTTTTGCCACTGCCCCACCTCACTTGGTTACTGTTCACATGATCACAGTACTAATTTTTTAAGTTAAAATTTGGAATGAAGTTGATAATTAGTTATGACTTGTGTTTTGTACTGAGATTAGTAAGAAGTTGTGGGTAATATTCCTGTTCCCAAGTGTACTTTTGATTTCCTCCATACTGATTCAGTTATGTTCAAGGGAACATGTGGTGGGGAAGTCTGAGAATTGTGTGATCAAATTTTTTATAAATTCCAATTTTTTTGTTACTTAGGCATGTTTGTCTCAATAAGTTTGTATAGATAGCTTAAACTACACGATATCAGGCAGGTGTACCATTTTTTTTGGCTCTTCAGTGTATTTAGGTTGGATGCATATTATGGTATGACACATTGCTTTAAACCTAAGGTAACAATATGGAACATTTAAAATGGGAAAAGTGTGAATTATTTCTTAATTTACAACAGTTTGTGTTTCAGAATTTTTGCTAGTATTTTCTATAGTATTTAAGGATGAATATTCTTGGTATTTTGGAAAGCCTGGAAACTTAAACACTCAATTTAACAGTTCTTATGAAAAATGTGATGTCTATAAAGTTGTGGTTTCAGAAAATATAACATCACTTGATAGCACAACGTACTGTTCAATATGTCAAACACTTTTGTCGCCTTCTTTCTATAGCAGTTTTCAAACATCCATCATTTATTCTCCATTCTGCTAGTTTTTGTATTTTCCATCAAAACTTTCTTTCTTGTGTTGCTTGGACAATGTCCTGCAAAGNATGTCCATAAGAATGAGCTGCAAGCAGGCTTGATGAATGGGCCATGGTGTCTCCTCGCCAACTGTCCCATCTTTGGTGCATTGTCCAGCAAGGAAAACNTGTCCTGCAAAGCAGGCTTGATGAATGGGCCATGGTGTCTCCTCGCCAACTGTCCCATCTTTGGTGCATTGTCCAGCAAGGAAAACTGCCTCCAGTGCAGTTCACCACTTCATGGCATATTTATATTAAGTTTTGTAATCATGCATTCGTTATATGCAGCTTTAAGCAGTATTTCTGGATTTTGCAGGATTTCTACAAGCGGCATCCCAAGGGTCTTCGTGGTGCACTTCTGGAGGTGGGTCTGAATTTTGAGGGTCGGGAGCATTCAGGGCTGTGTGATGCACGCAACACTGCTCATCTAGCCTTGCACATGGCCTCTGATGGAGCACTACTGGTCATAACTAAGAGGCTTCTTCCAAATGTAAATATGTGATTCCCAGCATATAACAATAATATTTATTTTAATATTGTTCAGTGTAGTTATTTGGGTTGTTTAGGAGTATTGTGCATGTTAGTTTGTTTCATATTACAAAAAATGAATGCCATGTTTGAATTTTAAAATTAATGCCTAAAAAACTGTGTTTTGCTATAATAACTGAGAATGATTTTGAAAAATGAAAATTAGTGGTGTATGTGCAGCCAATCAGCACAGTTAGTGTTACTCTTTCTCTTTTCAGCCTTCGATCATATATCAGAATAGATCACATCAGTGATGGAGCAAAGCAAGTGTTAAATGGCTATTGTTGGCTGCAGACACCAAACGTTGCAGAACTTGTATAGAGTTCTTAAAATATCACTAATATTTTACATAAAATACTAACTAGTTTGTTAGTATTACAGTGGAACCGCATTATTACTAGTATGATCTATACCATCACGTCCGCCATTGCAATAGTCTGTTAATGAAGCCTTTCACTATAGCGATACTGATACAAATATTTGTAAACTCGTATTTTCAAAATGTTTAAACACGTCGCATCGCAAGTGATATCCACCCATTTGCCATGTCAGAGCCAGCCTTTGTTAGCCTGTGTCGCGTGGTGTCACTCGTGTCAGATGGTGGAGCGGGGGAAGAGANGCCATGTCAGAGCCAGCCTTTGTTAGCCTGTGTCGCGTGGTGTCACTCGTGTCAGATGGTGGAGCGGGGGAAGAGAGGTGCATGCGAGTGTTGTGGAGTGAGGGGTAAGTAGTGGTACAAAGGGGAGAGGTACGATCGGAAGTGAAGTTNAGAGGTGCATGCGAGTGTTGTGGAGTGAGGGGTAAGTAGTGGTACAAAGGGGAGAGGTACGATCGGAAGTGAAGTTGCTAGTAGTGGACAAGAAAGGTGGGGGGTACGTTGGATATAGACTAGGAGGGGGCAGAGGGGAATGGTACGTACTGTGGAATGTAGGAGGGGCGACGAGATGATCCGCCTACCGCTCCTATGTTGTGGGTGTAGAAAGACTCTACTGCTTGCCGCTTCTCCACATGCCAGGTGTGTAAAGGGAAAAGCTTGATTACAACTAAAAGTTGCTAGACAATGTTACATTGTTTATGATGGTTCGTACATTTTGTGCATCTTATGTTGAGCGGATTTAAATTGTAAGCTTAGCTTTATGTGTTATGGTTTTTGTAAACCTTAGTTCTGTTTAAATTATGGAGTGTGCTAGTAAAATAAAAACACTTGACATTGCAACAAAGTTCAAAATCATATGCGAGAATGTACGTGGCCTAAATAAACACCCTTTCAGTGTAGTTCATTATATAAAAAATGCAACAATATTTGTGTGTTGAGTATTTCCCGCATGTGTACGAACAGTGATACATTTATCATATTTAGTTCTTTCGATAAAGTTAAAATTGAATTTTATTTCCATTTCCGTACAAACAAAATTTTCTACTGCATCATAAAAAAACATTCATAAGAAGAACCGCAAAACAATCACGTGTCACGAAAGACATACTAGAGTTCGCTCCACTACCAATAAAATAAACAGAACCATAACTAGTATATTGTGTGGTCATAACAAAAATAAAACCAATTCGGAATGGCAACCACNAATAAAATAAACAGAACCATAACTAGTATATTGTGTGGTCATAACAAAAATAAAACCAATTCGGAATGGCAACCACCTATAGCAGCCTACATACTGATGTGTGAATTATACTGCTGAGTTGAATAGAAATATCAATAGAGCATGTATGAAATTGTGAAGTACAATCTATGAGATGTTATTACAAGTGTACAAGACAGTGAATTCTGCATGATAAAAGTAGTGGAAAAATAAAGGTAATTTAAATTCTGTGCCTAAGTAAGTAAACAAATTGTAAACATATGCCGCTAATTCACACTTCTCTATAGTAAAACAAGTTAAAATCAAATTCTTCATGTGGTGTTAATGTCTGTTTTCAACTTTGACATTTTCTAGTGTTTTATGGTAAAATAATTTTTCTGTTTTGGATTGGTGCAGGCAGAACTCATAAAAAACAATTAAAACGTAAAAAAAAAAAACAGATCAGTTGTGATTTGTATTTGTATTTTAAATTAAGCAAAACAAGTATTCAACTCTCAGGACTTGTGCAATATTCAATTTTGAGATTTTGCAGAACTTCTAGAACAGCCTCAAGCTTTTAGTTTGTCTTTTGTTTCTACCTTCTATGTGCTCCACAAGTTTTTCCTCCACACTTTTTGTCCAGCCACAGTCAAGATGGCGTGTTGCCTGGCTCTGATGGCTATGTCGGCTATGCCCTTCAAAACTTGAGATTCAGTTTTTTTTTGTGTGGTGTTTTGGTGTTGTTTGGCTGTTAACACCAACATGTAGATTGGATATTTTATATTTTCCCTCCTAGTGAAGTAACACTTCAGTTTTATATTGTTCTTCTTGTGCATCAGTTGTGTATTGTGCTTATATTTTTGTGATCTGAATGTTTGCCACAATCCTAGCAAATTACTATGCCCAGCCAGAAAATTTTAAATAAATAATTAAATAAACCTATTTGTGTACATGTTCACAGCTATCTTTTAAGTTTGTCACTGCTACGTACAAAAAATTAGTGACACGAGATGTATGTTTGAATTTACTGTCTCTTTCGTTGGACCGGTTGCTCCTTCGTTTTAATATTTATTCTATTTAAGGCCATCCTTTTAACAAAATAACCCAAAAACACATCAATAACAAGAGGTTAAATACTACAGTTCTTTCACCACAGTTATAACAGGGTTAAGCACAGTCATGGCAAAAATTAACATGTGTTATATGTAATGTACTATATATTGTATAACAAATATATTAACAATGTAAAATAATAACCGTAAGAACTATAGTCAATACAGACATTGTTAAAAAGTCACAAAGCTGACCTGAATACGGTTATAGGCCAAAATTGTGAATATTCGTATGCAATGGTTTTTGAAATATGACAATTCTTTGAACAGCTGTAAACAGTAAACAATGCATTTGACAGTTAAAACGTAGAAGTCACATGGCAGTGTTTATGTTTATGTGTAGCGGAAGGATACGTAATTGGTAACCGTAAGTAGAAATTTAGCAGGGCTTCAGAAAAATGTGAAGTAACCGTGAATGGGCTATAGCAGTGACACAACAGTAAAATAGTCATGATGTATTTTAAAACAGCACAGCACGCAACCCAGCCATGGAAGTATGACACCACACACAATAAATGAGGTAGTAAGTCACAGGTAGATGCCTGCCAAGTTGAGAGACTGTAAATATAACCAAAAGTAATTGTATGTATTTTTTTAATATTGGTCATTTTGTTTTGTTTAAGTGCTAAGTTCTTTTAGTGTCATGTTTTTTTTTACAAATGTAGGTGACCCATACATAATTATGTAGACTTGTAAATAGTATTGTTGATGATCACCTAGTGATCAGGTATGTAAATAGAGAGAAGGGGAGAATTACCTTGCCTAAGTTCGAACCCAGTGCCACACATAAATTGTCCCTGCCATTCGACCAGGTATGAGAGGATTGAGAGTAGTTCAGTTGAAATTTGCCGTCAGCGCCATGGCAGGAGGGAGAGCTTAGAAACAGGGCTAGCCAACCTGTTTTCTCTTGAGTGCTAATACGTGTGTGAATAGGGTTTTCTTACAGGTTAATACTGTAAAATTTATTATGAAAGAACCACAGCCCTCAGCTGTTAGTATGAGCGACACACCTTTCTTTCCATTATCTTGAAGGAATGGTTCATTCACCAGACTCCCTACTGCAAAACACAGTATCACACTTCCCAGGGGTGGTAGCAACAATGAGCTGCCAGGCCATCAACCCACAAGGGAAGAGAGAGAGCGCAACCCAGAAAGTCACACCGCTGCCCAGTCTATAAAAGAGGCAAAAAAGAGCGGCCGAGCCAGAAACCAACCCATCCACTTCAGGGGTCCGTCTTACCCCAGAAGCGAAGAGATGATTCTCAGTCGCAACGGAGCAGGGAGGGGGTTGGCGATTGATGCGTGATGCATATTTCAACAATTTTTTTTGTGTCAAATCATTATGTGCGCGATACGTGCCCTGAGGAGATGTGAACCCCGACTGGCCGCCTCCAACGCCAGGTGACAACCCTCCTTGGAAAATGTGAGATTACAAGAGGGCTGTTTAAATGTAGTAAAGAATAGTCATGCCGTCGCCCTCGTCTATTGAAGCTGTGAGAAGCAAGGCCGGCCGGTAAGGCAAGCCAGCCTGCCTGCCCCTAAGTGAGCGGCGGATACCGCTCGCACACCATCCAAGCTACCCTGCCACCCACCACTTCCAGAGATGGCAGCATGGTAGCTACCTGACCCAAACCGAAAAGGGGGTAGCGGCCGAAGATAGCCGAAGGACAAAGAGAACCGAATTACACACCGGCCAATAGAATATAATGCAGTGCGCTCTGTGAAAACGGGTGTTGTGGTGAGGCAGCTCGCCCCTGCACCATCCATTGCTAGGGCTGTCTGGCAGCTCCTCCTTCCTGAAAAGCCAACACTGGAGTTGTTCTCGTAGCTCGTGTTGGCACCAGTCATACTAACACACTCTACTTAGACGCCTTCTCTAACAACGCAGTCAAAGAGTCGTTGCTACCCCTGACACTTGCTGTCAAAGTTCACCACACCCAACACGTACCATACACGTGGTGCCCCGAGTCCCTTCAGTACTAACACCCGCAATTAGGGTTTAGTTGTTTTCACAGTTACTTAATTGTTGCTTTCGCCCACGTCTTCAAGCCAGGCTCTTCCAGCCGACAGGCCCCTTCACCTATCTTGGCCTTCAAACAAAGTCCGTTGAACACCCAGTGTGTGTTACGAGAGGAGATAGAGTAAAACATATTTTCTAGTTTACTTCTGTTTCCTTACTCTGAAGTGAATGCGTGCCCTTTTCCCCAACCTGGTGTTATCCCGGAAGGGAGTGGCAGGGAACTGCGCATTGGCAACTAATTACCGACCTAAAGTAGGACTGCGAGCAGCCCCTAACCAGGACTGCACGTACATCGTACACACCAGATTCGACGCCACCTGTCATAGGACAGCATCCTATGCTCCCCCAGACCGTCTGTCACTGTGTGCACACCACCCCCTTAACCACTACAACGCACCACCGCAGTGTTCATTCTACTTTGCACCCCCTGCCTGCGATTTGGATTTGCCCAGTGCGACGTCAAACATGATCCTGGAAAATGTTCTAAGTGACATTTTATAATAAATTGCAGGGCAATTCATTTACTCAATTAATAAATTAAAACAGACTCATGGACGTGCAAATATCACGAAAAGACAGCCCTTGCAAATATTTTATTATAATTTTTCTTTAAATTAATTCCTAGTGTAGCCTCCAGAAATGCGTACATTAATTTGATAATTTTTATATTTGCTTTGTATTGGTGTGATAGAATGTTTTCTGCTCGTTTTGTTGATTTGTAAGCATTGTTTTATAATTTTATTTATCATCTCATTACAGCAAGGTACATTGGATTGTAGAACAATCTAAAATTTTACGGGCGCGCAGCCACCTTTCTTATAGGCCCCCGCGCATGCCGCAGTGAGTCAGTCATCGCCAGAGAGTCAGAGGGGTCGGTATTAGCAGCATCGCGATTTGGGTGCATTCACGTCTTTTGTACTAATCACTTAGTTTTACATAGTTATTTCTTAATTCAACCAGAACCTTTGTTTTCATCGCACCTGGAGATGCCACCCCTCCTTCCCTGGGAATAGCATCGCCCGGGGAAGTATAACTTTTTCTTCTTAATTTTGCATGTTGCGGTAACATGTTCTAGAGCAACTAAGCCCACTTGGCGGGTGCGAGTAGCCAGGGCCCGCTTATGTTTTAACATCAAATGAATGTAGAGTTTTTTTGTGCAAAGGAAAATATACATGTGTAAGTAAACCATGTTGTATTATTTCTACACACTGCCTCATTGACATTTTGGGGCACGGGTCCCCTACAACCCGCTTCCAGATGTTTCTTCATCAGCCTAAAATTGCATTTAACAGCAGTTTAAGGTATATGGGTCAGCCTGAATAAGCCCACTACACTCCACAACACAGGTATCAGGCCGACTCAACAATATCCATCACCGAGGGAACTGCGTATATCTGTGTGGATGACTCTACAGTTCTGAGAACATCGGCAACAGCATCTTGACTCTGCCTGTTGACGGGGCCTGGTGCCTAATTCGGGTTAACACCACCTTTATCTATTCATACGTACGGTAGAGCCACAACCACTAGAAAGACACACGACAAAGAATCTGGGCTAATCAAGTCAGCTAACCCACTCCTTCCAGAGCGTATAAACTCAGCAGTGGAGGTGCTGCCAGGCTTGATTAGGACTGACCCAGGCATTTGTGGTATAATGCTAGCTAGAGGATTGTTGCTAGCTGCTGTCTGCAGGGGTGAAAATTAGAGCCTTCCTGCTCATGACGTTCGCCCATCGACGAGGAAGCTGGGGGAATGCCAGGAGGAGAGCTGCTATCCTTGCTTCTAATTGTCCCCTTCGTATTCAACCCATACCAGCCTTAGCTATTTGACCCCTTGGGAAAGAGCACAGGTCACCTGACAACTAATGGAGTCTCACCTCACTACCCTCCCCGGCAACCTCTTTGGCCCCCGATTAGGATTCCCGGAGCTGCCCGTCTGGCAGTGGAACTGCTGCACCTCTGTGTACCACTACCACTGGGGATAGACCCGACAACCGACCAGCCCATTCACACGTCACCGGCCGTCATGCCAGAGTCAACGAGTCCCATTCCTGCCAACACCCCCATATGATTTCCACTAGATTGGACAGAGGATATCCCAGCAGAAACCAGCCCCATGAAGCAGAGCACTTAACTGCCCCAGGGAACAGACAGCAGTGGTAAGCCAGCAGTAACCCATACCCCAGCCACCCGGAGGCAGCACCTCGCAACTGCAGACTTTTTGCCCTGCAAGCGACCTACCCGCCCTGCCCTCTTGAAGGGACCAGTGAGAGGTTGACGGCCAATCATTCAAACGCTTCCACAGTAGAGTCCACCCTAAACCTGTGCACCTGACTTTGTACAAAACATTGATGTGACATCCTGCTTCCCTATTAATCACATATCAACACTTCGAAATTAGTTGATATCATAGCAAAGACTGGTAAACTTTGTAGCTTCATCCAGTTCATGCAATATGTCCACATGTTTCTCACCTAATTTCTGAAACTTTTCTCGCTAGCCAGTACTTTTAATACTGTGTATTGAGTTTCCTATTGAAATAGCCTTGCTACAGTTAAAACCAAAAAGAGAATGTGCTGCCAGCAGGTATTGTACAATACTACTATGGTTCTGAAATGTGGCATGAGTGTCAATTGCAGTTATTTCTTTCTGAGTAGCCACCATGATAAAAGATGTCTGTAGTTTATTTTCTAAATAATGATCCAACATCAGAAGGAACACATCTGTGTCATTGGACAGCACCCTCACAGTTGCATTGGTTGCCTTGCCTGTGCCCTGACAATGACATTGGTTTCTTCATGGTAGGTTTCAAGTTCTTACCTCACAGAAAAGACACCTTGATGAATTTGTTTAGCTGATGGATGAGATGAAGTTATGACCAGATAGTTAGTTGTCTGGAAACATTAGCCCAGGAGTTTTAGACATAATATACTTGGAATAAATCTGGAACAAGCTGAAAGTTTGCACAGAGCATCTGATAATTGTTTTTAATAAGTGTTGAGAAGTCTTCAACAATCCTGTGTGCCCTTCTGTTGTTTCAGAGGCAAAAGTGTTTAAGTGACATTTGGCCCTGGGCTTTTAGATATATGCCTAAAATAAATTTGGAACAAGCTGGGAATTCACACAAAGTCTCTGGTACGTGTTCTCAATAACTGCTGAAATGTCCCCAACAATTCTGTTTGTGCTTCAGCTGTTTCAAGGGCAAACTGGACCAAGTGACTTACATAAAATTCTGCTCAATGTTTTCATATCAGTAACCTAGAATAAGTGAATTAGTACTGAAAAGGCAGTTAATGAGCAAGTGTAGTGTTTGGGCTTCCAGTATGACAATAACACACTTGAAATGTAGTGTCATTTGCAGTGTCCATTTTACCAACACAATGCCAAATTTGGACAAAGTCTCTCCTAAAATCAATATACTTTGAGTAACACACACATTTTACTGAACGCGAAACCATTTTCAGTGTCTTCTTGCAAAGAACGTGAGAGAATGTATTACTCTCTGTCTCATGTAACTTGGCAAGATTTTGACAGTTCGACGAAAGTAGCGTCAATGTTTATTTTTCGTATGTATCCTTTGGCCATCAGCTGATGCGTCAAGTGACGGCTGTATATTTTATCAACACGCTATCAGCTAATCCGCTTGCCATTTTGATGCCAAACAAATTTTAAGGAATTTACATATAGACATCTGTCTAAAAAATTTGTGGGCTATAAAAGTAAAAATAGAAAACCTTGCAAAAAATTAAATATTTGTTAACTATTTTTTAATTTATCAGAGAGAGTGAATTTGGGTTAACATTTGTGAGATGGTAATTGTGGTACTTGTTACACTTTTGACATTACAGCTAATGTGTTAAGACTGGAGATAAAAGTAATTCGGAGAACTTGTTTGACAATGCACTTTCATCCGCCAACAACTCACCGACTTTTGCAAAGCAGTTATTCTGCTATTACTGAGACTAAACAGCTCGAGTTGAAAATATGTGTCATGGAATAACAAGATTCGCTTAAAAACTACCCACGCATGTTCCACTTTCTTTGTTTTATTAATACAGTATAGTAACAACAGGAAAACAACACAGAGATGCGTTTATGGGAAGAGAACAACATGGCGTGTAATGGACATAGGCATAACATTACCGCCTAATAGAAATTACTAGTAATCAAAATTGCTGTACATGGAAATACATAGGTTACTTAAATTATACAGATTTTGTGGAAAAATTAAACAATTGGTATCCGTTGTTACATTGCCGGCCTCCTGGGGCCAGCAGTGTACAAAAAAACAGGATCTTAACAACGATGAAGTTCATTCCAACTTTTGCAGCTGTTTTACCTGCTACAACGAAATACACACTTGAACCATGCTGTAATAATTACCTATTCACCTATTTGTTAAAAAAAATTTAATGACAAAGACCAGGAATTTTGTTGTTTTAAAAGTTAATTTATTTTTCTTTGTTAAATTCACATTTATTACAGGAAACACTTAACTTTGATTCCTGATGAATTTTTTATCGTGAGGCACTTGCCAATTTGCGAAAATTGCAACACAAAGTTACTGCATTCTGTTAAACTAAATTAGAAAATTCTTTGTCTGGTCATGCAGACTCATACTGTACGAGCGGTGGCCTGAGTCTGTAGTTGAAAGCCTTAATGCCGCCTCGTGTAGGTATTTGTAAATTTACATGTTACATTTCTTGAGGTTGAACGTCCAAATGAAGGAAAATGTTACTGGTGCCGCCTCCGACGTACACAAGTTAAATTTCAACGCCAGTTTACATTGCGTTTAATAGTTTCTACCAGACCACCACAATCAAGACCTTTCCGTCTGGTATCCCGAGGAAATCTGTTGCCCACATCATGGCACCGGGCACCCACATCGACGAACAAGCCTGATGTATCGTTCCACTACCGATCTAAATACCTGCCGACACTGTGGAGTCAATCTAACATTTTTTTCTACCTTCACAGCAAAACAAACTAAACACCACCGCTGAAAAATATCATTATATAACCTCGAAAAAATATAAAACGAGTGCCTTGCTATATCCAACAGATTTAATTTATTCACTAGTACAAAATAATCTATATTACCATTTACAAAAAGATTTAACAATTTCCCTTTTGTTTTTTTAAAATCCTATATAAGCCTATAGGCATAACCAATTGTATAAAAAGTGTATTTAAAAATAATTATCCTTACTTTTGGGAAAAGAAGAAAAAGGAAAATTTACGTAGTGACCTGCAACGTTACACCGTTTGTAAATTTGTTATTTCCCACAAGAAAGCAATGTTTTTCTGGCTGGCAGTCTTTCTGGAGCTGGTTAACAGATGGTGTGGCAGGGAGTGTTTTGAACCGAGCGTGTTCATCAACAGATAGCAGCACATTGGCCAGCATCTTGATTCCATATTTTTAAAAGTTCAGTTTTCTCTGATTACTAGCTTGAAATGACACAACTTTAAAATATATTCCATCACATTATTTGAAAAATAATTGAACAAATACCCTGCAATATTTTTGTAGGCTTTAGGAATTGATATCGAGCATATCCAGGAACAGAACTCCCAATGTTTGAAGTTGCATTTAATTTGAATACGGACCATTTTAGTTTGCATTTTATTTTGAATATCTCTATATTTCTACTTTAGCATGAATTTTATTTTGTAACACTAACAACAGCTGTTTTGTAACCATGTAAAAGAAAATGTATTAATTAATCTAGGAACTCTTTTTTTTTTCTTGTTGGATGTGCGTAGGCAGTGCAATCAGAATAGCCAACGTAATATTAATTATAATTTGTTCATGCATCAGCTGATACAGGATTTTGTAAATGGCAAATTGTTTGTTTCATATACATTAAGTTGCCACTCACTGACTGTCATTATCTTGCCAAGTTATATGAGACAGAGAGTACCGTAATATCAATTTATTTTGATATTGCGAGACTGTAATTATAGTACTTGTCACACTTTGGAAGTTACATCTAATGTGTTAAGACAGGAGATAAAAGTAATTTGTGGAACTTACTTGACAAAGCACTTTCATCCGCCAACGACTTTTGCAAAGCAGTTATTCTGCTATTACTGAGACTAAACAGCTTGAGTTGGAAATGTGCGTCTTGAAATAACGTAATAATTGCTTACAAACTACCCTTGCGCGTCCCACTTTCTTCGTTTTATTAATACAGTATATTAGCAACAGGAAAACAATGAAAATGTTAGAGGTGTTCAAAATGAAATGCAAATTAAAAGGTCCGTATTCAAATGAAACGCAACTTCAAACCTTGGGAGTTCTGTTAATGTAGTATCCCCACTCGCCCTGGACATGCTTGATATTAATTCCAGATGCCTACAGAAATATTGCAGGGTATTGTTTAATTTATTTTGATGGATGCACATTTTTGAATAAACTGATATTCTCTTTGTCACCAAATAATGCATAATCACTGAACCTGAGTACCGTGTATCTCATTGCAGGTGTAATGATGTGTTTTGAATGATTAATTATTGAAATACATAAAGAAACAAATATAGTGACAGTATTTATTCACCTCCACCTCAAAAATCGCACTTCATTCAGTGAAATATTATTTATTACTCCAAAAGGTAGACGTTTGCTAAAAGACAGCCTGATTATTATTGTGAACAAACAGTGTCTGCATGTGAAAAATCACCTGTTGAGCTGGTGGCATGCAGTATTTATTGCTTTAAGCTGCCCTGGAATGAAAAAAATAGTGAAGTCGCTGATAGTTTGTGAGAAATGCACCAACTCAAGCCACAGAAGCCTATTTTTAAGAAAAGGGAAAACTGTGCACAATAGTTTCCTTGCACTGTGGTTGAGGAAACTGTCTCTAAAGAAAATAATCTGTGGATCTCTGAAGCCATGGTGGCGAAGGTTTACTGTACAGTTTATCGCTTTTTAATTGCTTTAATAACCTTCACATATAAAAAAATACTATACCTGAATATGAACTTCTAATTTATCAATTTGCTTATAGCCACATCAAAGAAAGATAGTCTATATTCCTCCTTTTCAGTGGTTCTGTTGAGTATTTTCATTGTTATGCAGTTTCACAAAGGGGAGTCTCTGGGCCACCAAACCATGGTGCGTAATGTTATTAATGCCAGGTGCACGTGAGTAAACATTGGTGACCTTTATAGAAGGGTGGTTTCATGTGGAGACTCCTGACCCCATATCCGCACATTGTGCCGGTTCACCCTACCATTTGTATGGAACGTTGCTTCATCGCTAAAAACCAGCTTAGACATGAAGGCATCGCCTACCTCGTTCTGGGCCAGGAAACATCAAACCGTCCCCTTCACATTAACTGAGAGTTACGAACGCCATCCAAACCGTAACACCAAACATGCTGACAAGAGCGTGGAACGAGTTTGGTTATCACATAAAACAACACCATTTTTACTAAATGCACGCTTTGCAAACCGTCACACTTCTCTTTCTCAGTTAGCAAATACTGNAATAAAATAAACAGAACCATAACTAGTATATTGTGTGGTCATAACAAAAATAAAACCAATTCGGAATGGCAACCAGCTATAGCAGCCTACATACTGATGTGTGAATTATACTGCTGAGTTGAATAGAAATATCAATAGGGCATGTATGCAATTGTGAAGTACAATCTAGAANGAAATATCAATAGGGCATGTATGCAATTGTGAAGTACAATCTAGAAGATGTTATTACAAGTGTACAAGACAGTGAATTCTGCACGATAAAAGTAGTGGAAAAATAAAGGTAATTTAAATTCTGTGCCTAAGTAAGTAAACAAATTGTAAACATATGCCGGTAATTCACAATTTTCTATAGTAAAACAAGTTAAAATCAAATTCTTCATGTGGTGTTAATGTCTGTTTTCAACTTTGACATTTTCTAGTGTTTTATGGTAAAATAATTTTTCTGTTTTGGATTGGTGCAGGCAGAACTCATAAAAAACAATTAAAACGTAAAAAAAAAAAAAACCAGATCAGTTGTGATTTGTATTTGTATTTTAAATTAAGCAAAACAAGTATTCAACTCTCAGGACTTGTGCAATATTCAATTTTGAGATTTTGCAGAACTTCTAGAACAGCCTTAAGCTTTTAGTTTGTCTTTTGTTTCTACCTTCTATGTGCTCCACAAGTTTTTCCTCCACACTTTTTGTCCAGCCACNAAGCTTTTAGTTTGTCTTTTGTTTCTACCTTCTATGTGCTCCACAAGTTTTTCCTCCACACTTTTTGTCCAGCCACAGTCAAGATGGCGTGTTGCCTGGCTCTGATGGCTATGTCGGCTATGCCCTTCAAAACTTGAGATTCAGTTTTTTTTTGTGTGGTGTGTGCTTTTTGGTGTTGTTTGGCTGTTAACACCAACATGTAGATTGGATATTTTATATTTTCCCTCCTAGTGAAGTAACACTTCAGTTTTATATTGTTCTTCTTGTGCATCAGTTGTGTATTGTGCTTATATTTTTGTGATCTGAATGTTTGCCACAATCCTAGCAAATTACTATGCCCAGCCAGAAAATTTTAAATAAATAATTAAATAAACCTATTTGTGTACATGTTCACAGCTATCTTTTAAGTTTGTCACTGCTACGTACAAAAAATTAGTGACACGAGATGTATGTTTGAATTTACTGTCTCTTTCGTTGGACCGGTTGCTCCTTCGTTTTAATATTTATTCTATTTAAGGCCATCCTTTTAACAAAATAACCCAAAAACACATCAATAACAAGAGGTTAAATACTACAGTTCTTTCACCACAGTTATAACAGGGTTAAGCACAGTCATGGCAAAAATTAACATGTGTTATATGTAATGTACTATATATTGTATAACAAATATATTAACAATGTAAAATAATAACCGTAAGAACTATAGTCAATACAGACATTGTTAAAAAGTCACAAAGCTGACCTGAATACGGTTATAGGCCAAAATTGTGAATATTCGTATGCAATGGTTTTTGAAATATGACAATTCTTTGAACAGCTGTAAACAGTAAACAATGCATTTGACAGTTAAAACGTAGAAGTCACATGGCAGTGTTTATGTTTATGTGTAGCGGAAGGATACGTAATTGGTAACCGTAAGTGGAAATTTAGCAGGGCTTCAGAAAAATGTGAAGTAACCGTGAATGGGCTATAGCAGTGACACAACAGTAAAATAGTCATGATGTATTTTAAAACAGCACAGCACGCAACCCAGCCATGGAAGTATGACACCACACACAATAAATGAGGTAGTAAGTCACAGGTAGATGCCTGCCAAGTTGAGAGACTGTAAATATAACCAAAAGTAATTGTATGTATTTTTTTAATATTGGTCATTTTGTTTTGTTTAAGTGCTAAGTTCTTTTAGTGTCATGTTTTTTTTTACAAATGTAGGTGACCCATACATAATTATGTAGACTTGTAAATAGTATTGTTGATGATCACCTAGTGATCAGGTATGTAAATAGAGAGAAGGGGAGAATTACCTTGCCTAAGTTCGAACCCAGTGCCACACATAAATTGTCCCTGCCATTCGACCAGGTATGAGAGGATTGAGAGTAGTTCAGTTGAAATTTGCCGTCAGCGCCATGGCAGGAGGGAGAGCATAGAAACAGGGCTAGCCAACCTGTTTTCTCTTGAGTGCTAATACGTGTGTGAATAGGGTTTTCTTACAGGTTAATACTGTAAAATTTATTATGAAAGAACCACAGCCCTCAGCTGTTAGTATGAGCGACACACCTTTCTTTCCATTATCTTGAAGGAATGGTTCATTCACCAGACTCCCTACTGCAAAACACAGTATCACACTTCCCAGGGGTGGTAGCGACAATGAGCTGCCAGGCCATCAACCCACAAGGGAAGAGAGAGAGCGCAACCCAGAAAGTCACACCGCTGCCCAGTCTATAAAAGAGGCAAAAAAGAGCGGCCGAGCCAGAAACCAACCCATCCACTTCAGGGGTCCGTCTTACCCCAGAAGCGAAGAGATGATTCTCAGTCGCAACGGAGCAGGGAGGGGGTTGGCGATTGATGCGTGATGCATATTTCAACAATTTTTTTTGTGTCAAATCATTATGTGCGCGATACGTGCCCTGAGGAGATGTGAACCCCGACTGGCCGCCTCCAACGCCAGGTGACAACCCTCCTTGGAAAATGTGAGATTACAAGAGGGCTGTTTAAATGTAGTAAAGAATAGTCATGCCGTCGCCCTCGTCTATTGAAGCTGTGAGAAGCAAGGCCGGCCGGTAAGGCAAGCCAGCCTGCCTGCCCCTAAGTGAGCGGCGGATACCGCTCGCACACCATCCAAGCTACCCTGCCACCCACCACTTCCAGAGATGGCAGCATGGTAGCTACCTGACCCGAACCGAAAAGGGGGTAGCGGCCGAAGATAGCCGAAGGACAAAGAGAACCGAATTACACACCGGCCAATAGAATATAATGCAGTGCGCTCTGTGAAAACGGGTGTTGTGGTGAGGCAGCTCGCCCCTGCACCATCCATTGCTAGGGCTGTCTGGCAGCTCCTCCTTCCTGAAAAGCCAACACTGGAGTTGTTCTCGTAGCTCGTGTTGGCACCAGTCATACTAACACACTCTACTTAGACGCCTTCTCTAACAACGCAGTCAAAGAGTCGTTGCTACCCCTGACACTTGCTGTCAAAGTTCACCACACCCAACACGTACCATACACGTGGTGCCCCGAGTCCCTTCAGTACTAACACCCGCAATTAGGGTTTAGTTGTTTTCACAGTTACTTAATTGTTGCTTTCGCCCACGTCTTCAAGCCAGGCTCTTCCAGCCGACAGGCCCCTTCACCTATCTTGGCCTTCAAACAAAGTCCGTTGAACACCCAGTGTGTGTTACGAGAGGAGATAGAGTAAAACATATTTTCTAGTTTACTTCTGTTTCCTTACTCTGAAGTGAATGCGTGCCCTTTTCCCCAACCTGGTGTTATCCCGGAAGGGAGTGGCAGGGAACTGCGCATTGGCAACTAATTACCGACCTAAAGTAGGACTGCGAGCAGCCCCTAACCAGGACTGCACGTACATCGTACACACCAGATTCGACGCCACCTGTCATAGGACAGCATCCTATGCTCCCCCAGACCGTCTGTCACTGTGTGCACACCACCCCCTTAACCACTACAACGCACCACCACAGTGTTCATTCTACTTTGCACCCCCTGCCTGCGATTTGGATTTGCCCAGTGAGACGTCAAACATGATGCAACATTACATAAGCTAATATGGCAGAAAATTTTGTTATAAAAAAGGTTTCTACTGGACTCTGTGCACCAACACAAAATATTGCTAATACTAGTTAACCAAAAAAATAAACACAAACTTTTCAGCTGTTGTGAAACCTGCTTAGCTTGTTTTACATTTAGCATCCTTACACAAAGAGTTGCAATTGTCAATGCTATTACATTTCTGATAACATAATTCAAAAATAGTTTCATAAAACAACACCATTTTTACTAAATGCACGCTTTGCAAACCGTCACACTTCTCTTTCTCAGTTAGCAAATACTGTGAAGTTGCTTTTAAAAACATTGTAACATTTATTGCAAGAAATATATGAAGAAATGCTCATAAGGGGAGGGAAATTTTATATGTTTCACAGCTCACTGATGCCCTAAATTCAGTTCAGCTTTTCACACACACTAATTAACTGTTCACACTAAACTCAGCATTATTGTATGGCAGCAAAAAGAATTGCTGACATGACTTATAGACACTCAGTTGACGTAGTTTGTTGTAAACGACAATGTGTATTACAAAATTAAGCACTGCGAAGCTGTACGCACACCAGCATATGTCTACATATTGTAGTAAAGTAATCCCACAAACAACTGTGGTCATACAATCACTTCACACTGAGTTTCTTGAATACTCTTATTAAATAACTAGATCGTAATCATCCCTTTAGAAGCAGTTTATCTTCACTCAAATATACCAGTGTCGCCAAACACATCCAATACCTTGTTTTGATACACGATTAGCAATTCAGAAATAATTTGAGACTTTAAGTCACTAGAAATTCAGGTAATTTGTATCCAAAATATTATGTACTGGCCAGGAATACACTATGGTAATTTGTATCCAAAATATTATCAAGTGGCCAGAAATACACTATGGTTACAAAACTGAAGTTTTGTCTGCTTACTTTGTTACATGGAACGTGGTTGTTTCCTATAGAAATATACAGGGTTTGTTGCAGTTCCAATGTTTATTTGCGTTGACCTAACTGAACAGCCCGGGAACACAACTTCGCTTGGCAAAATAAGCCACCACCATCAAGATGGTGCAGTAATTGCCATATTGGTACACAGAAATGCCACCAGACAATGCTGCTGTCACATGGCAAGACTTTTAAAATTCAAATACTGTATGAATGTATACACAATTACAAACATTACCACCCATCAAAATGCACCATTTTCAAACTAGTTTCCACTGGAAGAGGTGCACAACTTTGACTGGTCTTTTCACAAGACCATGAGTGGTGCGTAGGGTGGCCACTGGGCACACCATTACTGCCAGGATGAAGTTTCGTTATCTTGCCAAGTTCACACTGAAGAGGCGGGAGTTGCTCATCCTGCACCAGCACCACCAGGGCACCATTCTGTAACGGCTCAGCTGGTCTGGTTCACTTGGAGCGCTGCTGCAGTGTGTGCAGGTAGTCACAATGCCATCCCTTCCACACGTTCTGGTGGATGCTTTCTACTAGTTGCCAGCGCTTGCAGTAAGAAGTTCCACTGTCAGAAGGGTCCAGGAGTGATGGCAGATAGGTCATTGGGGTCAGCACTCATTGGAGATAATGGTAGCAAGTTGAGAATTGCTTCCACCTGTACCAGGACAATGTAGAACTCATATGTAAGGTGTTGCTTGCCTACAACGTGCACCAAGCAAGACTTACTCCTGCCTCTCTCAGACCCCCAAAGTGGAGAGCACCTGGAGAGTTAAATTGCCACGTGATGTCCAGTGGTAACAAAGCATTAATAACCTGAGCTTGATGCGACTACTGCGATAATAACTTGTACAGATTACTGCGATAATAACTTGTACAGATCATACAACTGCTGGGATGCTTCTACAAAGTTGATGCTACGGCCACTATAAGAAATTTTTCTGTGGTCAAATATGTAGCAAGCACAATGGAAACTGCCTTAGTTGCAAGACACACAAAGATAAGGTTTAATACATTGGACACATCAGTGTTGTGATCCGAGTACCATGAAGAGGTCTGCATAATCCACCCCAGGCGAGAAAAGTTTGACTTGTTGAATCAAACAGTTGATAGACTTCCCATGACTGGAGCCTTGCTGGAAGGTTTTGAGTGATAACACTAGGAAACACATTGTCAAATGCTCCTCTTATCTCCCAGAATTCCTTGTAAAGTTACAATATCTGGATGGATGTTGATTCAACTTATGTTCATGGCTTATAAGCAGACTAGTGAATCTGTGGGACCCTGGGAGTAGTATTGGATGGTTCTTGTAATAGCTGTGAGGTCCATTCTGTAGATGACCGCGGGACCTTGGTGGCTGAGCAGTTAGCCTGCTCACCTCTCGAACTCGGTTCAATCCTCGGTCGGGTCACTCCCGGATTTTTGCAAATGGGAATCNGTTTGACTTGTTGAATCAAACAGTTGATAGACTTCCCATGACTGGAGCCTTGCTGGAAGGTTTTGAGTGATAACATCTCATGCACTAGGAAACACATTGTCAAATGCTCCTCTTATCTCCCAGAATTCCTTGTAAAGTTACAATATCTGGATGGATGTTGATTCAACTTATGTTCATGGCTTATAAGCAGACTAGTGAATCTGTGGGACCCTGGGAGTAGTATTGGGTGGTTCTTGTAATAGCTGTGAGGTCCATTCTGTAGATGACCGCGGGACCTTGGTGGCTGGGCAGTTAGCCTGCTCACCTCTCGAACTCGGTTCAATCCTCGGTCGGGTCACTCCCGGATTTTTGCAAATGGGAATCNGCAGTTAGCCTGCTCACCTCTCGAACTCGGTTCAATCCTCGGTCGGGTCACTCCCGGATTTTTGCAAATGGGAATCGTGCTGGATGATGATGCTGCTGGTTGGCTGGTTTTCTCGGGGAGTTCCAGTTTCCCCCATCCTTTAATTCCAGCAGTGCTCAATACTCGCCTCCCTTCACCTTCATCGGCTCTCAAGACCTCGATTCCACAGCATTCCCTTTTCTAATGCTGCATTGTCTTAAGAGAATGCCTATCATACAGTTAACATCCACACTTGCACTGCAGCATCATGCTCCCTTTTCTGTGATGACAACACTTCTCTTGATGTGAGGTGGCTGCAGTTATTGAATCAACCATATAACATAGGCTGTGACACAACTACTTTAAGGCACGTTCCATACCTTTCCACAAGGACGTTTAGCTTGAAGTCACAAGTGAAGATTGCAAGAGCTAACTTCTCCTCCTCAGCCTGAATGGAGTTGGTCCCATTTTCTTCATGTGAGAGTCTGTTGGCCATTTTCCTCTGGCAGTGCTAGCCAGCTGGGTCCATTCCACCACAGAGGGCATACAATTAACTGATATGGAATTAATCCTCAAAAACCACAGTCAGCTGGGTTGTGGCCTGTCTATACATGGCACCATTAATCAACTGAAGTCATCTCTTGGGTTTGGCTCACCCAGTTAGCGACAAACTTTTTCATCAATGTGAGAAACCGTAAATCCACTTCAGAGCAGGCATGGAATCTGATCATACTCTAACCTAGTAGATGTTCACCATCTTTCCAATGTTGTTCTGAACAAATGACAACACTTTGACCAGTAGCAATGCTGCATACAGTTTCAGACGTGGGATTGTTACAGTTTTCAATGGTGCTTCTTTACACTTAGCAAAGACTAGCTGAATATGCACAAACCCACTGGAATCAATAACACGAAGGTACAGCACAGTNCTTCTTTACACTTAGCAAAGACTAGCTGAATATGCACAAACCCACTGGAATCAATAACACGAAGGTACAGCACAGCACAGTACAGTACCCAACTTCAGAGCTCTGACCACTTATCAAAGATGCTTGAAGGAAGCCCCTAACCCAATTGGCATCTAGCAAACACAACTTTTGAATCAGAGATTTGGCCAAGAGGATAACTGGAGCTAGCCGACTAAAAGAGTTGAAAATTCTATCTAATTCAGAGAGGATGGACCTTTCAGAGGGGATGATTGAGCCTTCATTTTGTATGAGAAGACATCTGCTTGGGATCCCACCAGGGTCCGAGTACTTTTTGGGCGGCATTCAGTTCAGAATCAAAAGAATGAGGTGTGGGCTACTGGCAGGCTTATCGGTGGCAGCCAAAAAAAGTTTGCTGTAGCTGCTCATGAACTTTCTCAGGTTGAATCCACAAGCTTTCAACAAACAAATAAATTACTTTTGAATGGTGAGTGCAGCCTCAACTGTTGATGCTCCAGTGATATCATCGACATACATGTTAAGTTGGCAGAGGAAAAGTTGCAGCCATCGTCCATTCTCAACTGTTATAGAGTCCAAAGGGCAAGAAACAGAGCTGTTGACATGCCACAAGTCATTATTGTTAGTTTAAACTCCTGGACAGGTTCAGCCTCTGAAAAACTCCACGGTATTCACTGATAGTCCCTGTCACTAGCACTCGCCAAAATGTGGCGATACATCTGCTGTGAAGGCCAAATTATGACCCCAAAATCTATGCAAGATGTCGCATAACTTTCTGTAACCTNAGAGCTGTTGACATGCCACAAGTCATTATTGTTAGTTTAAACTCCTGGACAGGTTCAGCCTCTGAAAAACTCCACAGTATTCACTGATAGTCCCTGTCACTAGCACTCGCCAAAATTTGGCGATACATCTGCTGTGAAGGCCAAATTATGACCCCAAAATCTATGCAAGATGTCGCATAACTTTCTGTAACCTTCGGCCAGAAAACATTATCATTCAAACTTACATCCTTGGTAGAAGCATTAAAAACCACCCTCAACTACTGTCTGGTTGTAAGACAATGGTGTGGTATATAATAGATGAAAGGGTTTTCACAGAACTCCTCTACTGGCTCCATGTGGCCCTGGGGCCTGATTCCGAACACCCCTCATCACAATGTTCGATTGAAGAGTAACAATATAGTTCGTTGGCCAACAATATTTTAGCGAGCGTGTTGATGGAGTGTCTTACACAGTTTTTTTTTTTTCCCCCAGTCATCAGTGTGATTATGACTGTCAATTGTTCATTTTGCTCTTCACCTATAGGTTACGTTTCCTTCACGAAAAAACGCTGTGTTGGAAACAAGTTGCGGGCAACTCCCGGAAATTGCCTGCCAGTAACAAAAAGCACGTGAACTGCAGCGTCTCTATGAAAATAAAAAAGCCCACGAGTCTCTTAACGTTTTATTTACTTACTGTGGTGCAGCGGCAAAAGAGAACAAAGCTGTAACATTTCTTTTTTGTTTTATGTTTCGCAGTTTGTTTATTATAATTTTATTTTTAAAGAGTTCAATAAGCTTCACATGCGAGGAGTAATGCAATATCATTGGTCAACAAAGTTTATCTGGAATTAGGCCTCTGGATTAAGTAATCTAGCATAAAACAGTGATATTGTTCCTGGAGACACCTCATTGNAAGTTTATCTGGAATTAGGCCTCTGGATTAAGTAATCTAGCATAAAACAGTGATATTGTTCCTGGAGACACCTCATTGCACAAGTTTGTGGGTCATTAAGAGACAATGACACTACATAACCACCCCACTCATCATGATTCAGTTTTACTTAAAATGCTCTTGACAAAGCTGATCATAATGTGACACACATGACATTTGTGGAATCTCTTCTAACTCCCAGAATTGTTGCACCCTCTCTTCAAGAGAGTGAAACACAGACAGCAGTGACACACATCAGGTAGTTGGATTTGCAGACGTTGTCGTGGAGACTTAGCCAATCACTACCCATCCAAAGACATTTCACCACACTCCAGTTTCCTACTAAGCATCAAGTATGGGTATACATTAGCCCCAATCAACAAATCTATGGGCCCAGGCACATGTTCAAGATTCTCCATGCGAGACCAAATCACAGGTGGCAATTTCACTTGTGGCAGGTCATTGGTGACCTTTTGTAGAAGGAAGGCATCCAGTTCAAACTGAGGACTGGACTGACCTTGATGCAACAGGAAGTGATGCCCTTCGACACACTAACATTGATCAGAAGTATAATATACCTACCATACATATGGTGTTTATAGCCATTATTTTATTGCATGTGACTGACGCAACACAGCAAATTTTGCAGCTTCAAGATGCATAAAGTAACATTGAATTTGAGCTGCGTGCGTAAAAATGTAAGATCTGCATGTTTTATGAAAATTATGGAAGAATCATACAAGTTGGTGGGTATGCATGATTCACAGTCTTGACACGCTGTAAATTATGTTCCCTTCCTAAATGGTATTGGCAAAAGGAGTCGTTCTAGACAGTCTGAGCTGGCTGGCTCTGTATGCCCTCCATTGGTCCCTGAATACCACCAAAATTGTAAATTGCCAGAGTGAATGCATATAAAGATACAGTAGTATGTATTTGGTTGCATTCCCTAACCACCCCTGTGTATTGTGACAATACATTACAGAATAATCACACTTGCCTAAGTCGTGTACTCTGCAGTACACCAAATTTTGGCTTTCTTTGCAACTTTAGTGCCAGGCTCATTCTGAGGCTTCTGCAAATTCAGNCAGTACACCAAATTTTGGCTTTCTTTGCAACTTTAGTGCCAGGCTCATTCTGAGGCTTCTGCAAATTCAGAAGTTCGGAGCATAACAGATGATCCAACCTCTCTTCACACTGCTTAAGTACTCACCAGTAGAGTGACACACTGGCTGTGAAAGAACACTCAGGTGCAAAGTAGACCCACATTACTAGTATTCTACCATACATTGCCACCATGCTGCACTGTCTCGTTCATTTTTACTCCTCTTTTCCTTACTTCTCACATGGAAATGTTGAATATATACTGGGGCTCGTGAAATCCTAAATTCACTAATGTGGTCAAGCAGACACAAGGGCCAGAAAAAAATTTGATCACTTGCACCATAATGTGGGCTAAGCCTGTCGTACAGCATGACACTTCAGAATATTGTCTGTTATTTGTAAGCAGAGTTACGAATCCAGCATTATGTTCTCAAGTGTTGTGTGCCATGAAAGGGTAGAACCGAAAATGTAAAAGAAGAAAATCATAGTTGATCCTTAACCATTAGTGCACATCATGGAAAGCAAATGGAGCCCACAGATTACACGTAAATACATTAAAAATGCAGAAGTACAGAACTGTGAACTCTGGGGGATTCTGTTTCAAAACCAGACTGCCATTATTGGTTGNACATTAAAAATGCAGAAGTACAGAACTGTGAACTCTGGGGGATTCTGTTTCAAAACCAGACTGCCATTATTGGTTCTTGCATGCTCTTCTACTAAGTGCACATTTTGCAATTTATTCAAATTCATTTGTTGAAGTTAGTACTATTGCATTCAACTTGACTCGAGTAGGTAATTGTACTATCAAATTTTGGACTGTGTAATGTGTTCCAATGCCTCATCAGTGGAGGGTTCTCCTTCCCCACACCNTATCAAATTTTGGACTGTGTAATGTGTTCCAATGCCTCATCAGTGGAGGGTTCTCCTTCCCCACACCCAGAAAAATTTATGTATCACCACACAAGTAGTTTTCTAGCATTATTGTATAATATATTCAGCAAATTTATGGTTTACTATAATGTATTATAATTTATTGAAAAAACATTTTGAAATTATTGTTATGTATGAAACTGATTTGTCAACATTACTGGTATGCTGTATAATATGTGGTATAATGTATTCACTGTAACTTCAAGATTTTCTGAAGCCCTGCTAAAGATCTACTTTCAGGGACCCGATTATGTATCCTTCCGCAGTATGTAAACAAAACATTGCCATGTGACACCTGTCAAACGTTTTGTAAGCAAAAACAGTGCCATGTGGGAGCTGTCAAATATTTTGTAAACGAACAGTGCCATGTGGGAACTGTCAAATATTTTGTTAACAGTGTCCATGTGGGAACTACCAAAATTTATTTTTGAAGAGAAACAATGCCATGTAATCTTAACTGTCATATACTTTAATAAAATTCTCCAAATGTCTAAAAAATGCTAATCAATTTAGCAAAATATTGTAATACATACAAAAAGGTAGATTGAAGTATATATCGGAACTGTTAATTATATAATTTAATTAAAGTTTACTTATTGTATTAAGATTTATTTACATATTTGGTGTAAGGAAAAAGTTAAATTTTACATAATAAACTTTTGGAAGTAGCACTCAGGTTAAAGATTTCACTGTGATAAATGGTACCGTATTTTATCACATATAAGTCGCACATTTTATTTAAAAAAATTTATTGAAAACTCTGGGTGCAACTTATAAGTGAGAAAAATTCCTCCAGCCCCGCACTAACGTTTCATTTACTACGAATTCACGGCCCGC